>JAJOZX010000011.1:2460000-2485000 GCA_023014485.1 Bathynomus jamesi | reverse complement strand
AATGTGTATATTAACGGATTAATTGCTTCACTTAATGAGGCAACAGTGGGATGTTGTATAGATAATACAAGGATAAATAACTTAGTTTACTGTATGCCGATGATACGCATATGGTGTTAATAAGTCCCTCTGTTAAAGGTCTGGATTGGCTACGAAAAGTCTGCGAAGTGTATTCGCAGAAACATTCTTTTTAATGTTACAAAAACTAAGGTTATGCAATTCCATCCTAAAAGCTGTAAGCAGCCAGCTGATATTAGGTTTAAAATGAGAGGTGAAGTAATTGAGGAAGTACAAGAGTAAGTATTTCGGTCATACTATCACCGGCTCCTTGAGTGATAGTATCAAATATAAGGAAATCTCGAAGCCGTTGTGCTAAAGCGAATATGACTATAAGGAACTTCCGGTTCTGTACAAGTGAAGCTAAGGACACTCTCTTTCTACTTTCGGCAGTAATATGTACGGATAACAACGCTGGGTGAATTATAAAAAAGGTTCTGGCAAACCCTAAATTTGCTGTAAAACAGGTCTTTTAGACTCCTACATAAATTACCTCCGAGATGCTCAGCTTCGCAAATGTTTGCTACCCGCAATGTCCCGAACTTTCCGGAGGTAACAAGACGTGCTCAATACAGTCTGATGCAAAGAATTAAAAAAATCAACCAATCCGATTATCCAAGCTATCCATGAGTCCTGCCGTTCGTCTTCTAAACTATAGAATTCATGGTACGAAAACGTCTGTCTGTAGCTCCACTTATTCTCAACATTATTATTTCTAATCAACTGTATATATTTCTATCCTTAGTATGTGAACTGTCATTGTAGTATTAATATTTGTCATATGGCCTTTAGTCTGCCAATAAACCTTCATTTTCATTTATGCAGGGTGTTTCAGGAGGAAAGGTCAATACTTCGGGAGGTGACAGTATCGGTCATTGGGAGAAAAAAAGTTCATATGAACATGTGTCTAATTCTGAATGGTTACGGAGATAGAGCCGTTTGAATCTGATGCGCGCGCAGCTCTTCCTCCCCCTTCCCTCCCCTATAACCTTGAACCATGTAAGCTGTAATGTAAGCATGTAACATAAGCCAATCGACAACTGACTGTTTGAGTGACATTGTTTAGTGTTTGAAGCAGTGTTAAGAATGCCACACACCTTCACACATGCCGAATATGCAGATATGATGTATGTCTACGGTTTTTGCGATGGAAGTGCAACAGCTGCTGTTGCAGAATACCGTCGACAGTTTCCGAACCGCAGAATTCCGGATCGAAGAGTGTTTACCAGGGTTTTCAACACATTGTGTGAGATTGGTACACTTCCCAGCGCTCATGTTTCATCTGAACGTGAAGGTCAACAAGATGTGGATGAAGTAGAAAACATTCTTCAGTTGGTAGAGCGTAGTCCTACTACTAGCTCACGAAGAATTTCTACACGTCTCGGTGTACCACACACAAGAGTATGACGAACATTACGTGAGGAAGGCTTGTATCCATATCATGTACAGCGTGTACAACACCTTCAACCACGAGACGCTGCCATGCGACTGGAATTTTGTCATTGGGTAAATGCTAATCGCCGATTGCTTCGATTAATACTCTTCACCGATGAAGCTACTTTCACCCGTGACGGTATCAACAACACTCGTAACTCTCATCGGTGGTCAAACGAAAATCCAAATGCCACTGTGGAAACAAATTTTCAACATCGCTTCTCTGCCAATGTGTGGTGCGGTATCATCGATGATCAGCTGATTGGCCCTGTTACTTTAGAGAATCGTCTTACAGGACAAAGTTACCTAGAATTTCTGCAAAATGATTTGCCAGGACTATTGGAGGATGTTCCTTTGGCTACACGCGCTGGTATGTACTTTCAGCATGACGGAGCTCCTCCACATTCTACCCGTCTGGTGATGCAATACCTAAATCAAACTTTCCATGGTCGATGGATCGGCCACGGTGGTCCCATTCAATGACCACCAAGGTCTCCAGACCTCTCTCCGTTAGATTATTGTTTGTGGGGGTGGATGAAAAGTCAAGTTTACAAAAGAAAGGAAGATACACGAGACGAATTGCTCGCGCGCATTTTTGATGCTGCTGCCCGCATAAAGGAACGTCAAGGTCAACTCAGACGAACAACACGCGATCTTCGCACTCGAGTTGCAAAGTGCATTGAGGTTGACAGTGGGATTTTCGAAAACGTATTGTAAACTGTAACAAATTTGTCATTTCTGTATCTGATACGATTCAAAATGCCAATGTTTAAACATTAAATGTTAGAAACAGTAATTGGTTTCTCTTTCTTGATTACCGTTAACAATGCTTTTGTATTTGTAGATTCAAACAGCTCTATCTCCGTAACCATTCAGAATTAGACACATGTTCATATGAACTTTTTTTTTCACAATGGCCGATACTATCACCTCCCGAAGTATTGACCTTTCCTCCTGAAACACCCTGTGTGTATATATATATATATCGTCTATTGATTGATGGCGTGGAAAACGCAGTTCAATAATAAACAGGAACATCAGAGTAAAAATAAACATCCTTCAAGGTTTAATCAGTACCAACGTTTCGGAATGCACTAATTCCATCTTCAGGGCTAAAATAATAAAATGGCAAATCACACAAAATACAAATTGTAAGTTGTTTAATAATAATTTAAAATAAAGTTAAAATTATAAAAAGTAGCTAAGAAAATGTAAAACATTAAAACTAAAAGGTAAATAGATGAAATTAAAAGGTTACAATTATAAAAAGTAGCTAGGAAAAATATAAAAGCATTAAAACTAAAAGGTAAATAAATAAAATAAACAAGTACCTTAACCAAAACATAGATCTATCGATGATTCATCAGAATTTGGGTCTGGTTTTAATTTATAAATAAACAGATTCCATAATTTTGAGCTTAAGGTCAGAGCTTCCGGCAACAAGTACAACGAAATTACTGAAGACTGTGAAATTGGGTGGTTATTGTTGTGTGAATGGGTACGTATGAGAGAATTAGAATTAGGTGGTTTGCCAAGAGGTAAATTTGTACGGACCAATTTACCGAGATGTTCGTAAATACAGGATTTTAAGTGTCTTTTAGTTTTACCTATATATGACCCCATACAGTGGTCACACTTGTATTGGTAATCTATGGATGACTTAAGAAGTGTAGGAATAACATCCTTGTATTTAAATAAGTGATGAATCGATTTAAACGGGGTTGAATATAATTTTTATACATAGTTGTGGGTAGAATTCCTTGAGCAATTTTAAAAGTTTGTTTCTAATGTTAAAATTTGAGGTTCCCATATAAAGCAAAGTGAAATACAGGATATCTTTGGGAACTGTAATTACATCACTAGTTGTGGGGTTTATTAGTCTATTTAAGGTTCTGCCTATTGTAGTCTTCACCAATCTAGAAGGGAAATTATTCTTGGTAAGGAGTTTTCTGAAATCTAGTTCATCGTGTAGTTTAAAGTAATCTGAACAAATATTGAAAGCTCTGTTAGTCAGAGTCGAAATTAAATTTCGTTTGAAACCTGAAGGGTAGTAAGACTGGTGAATGTCGGCTTTCGGTAAACGGAAGTTTCAAAAGAGGAAATAGTTTTATTATCTTAATGTCCAAAAA
The DNA here is from genome assembly GCA_023014485.1 of Bathynomus jamesi. Taxonomy (NCBI): domain Eukaryota; kingdom Metazoa; phylum Arthropoda; class Malacostraca; order Isopoda; family Cirolanidae; genus Bathynomus; species Bathynomus jamesi. The sequence goes on along the minus strand of JAJOZX010000011.1, from coordinate 2,481,380 downwards.
GGACAGAGAGCTATTAGATTCAGCTTCTGAAGTAAATTCAATATTAGGGTGCTTAGAATTAAGGTAATTAGGAAACAAAGGGATATGGTGTAGTGATTTGAACAGGCGAAAAGTGTTATCACTATATCTATAAAAAACCGGTTTGAAGTTGGAAGGACACTCGTTCAGCCATTTGACTTCATGATGACAAAGAAACGCGTTAGCTAAGGTGGGACCAAAGGACAGACCCATTTGAACACCTTCAGTCTGTTTAAAATATTCACCGTTGAATACGTATAAATAAAGGTCTTCCACGGAAAATTTTAGTAGTTCTTTCAATTGACCTCCATTAAAACCCTGCACCGTATCAGTATTAATAAAAAGATTGTCAATACATACAGTATATCAATAGTTTCTGCAACAGGTACGTTGGGAAATAAAGATTTTACATCGAAGCTAGCCATTGTGTACGAATTATTATTTAATGAGGTAATTTCTCTAACGAAAGAAAAAGAATCCCGTGCTGTAAACAAATTATAATTTATAGGTGACAGTATGGGGACCAAGAATTTTGAAAGGGTACAACTAAAAGTTCCTAGTGCCGATAAAATTGGCCTAATTGGACAATTAGGTTTGTGTATTTTAGGGAGTCCATAACTAGTCTCTGGGCTGGATCCAGAAACAAATAATTTGGAAAAAACTGTCTGAGATTATATTATTAGATTTAAGTTTTCTAAGATACCTATTAATTTTATCTTCCTGTTTTAAAATTAAAACAACAATGTCACCAGTTACTTTAGAAAATCTAGTTGCATCATTTAAAATATCTAACATTTTATCGACATAAACATTCCTGTCCAAAAGAACAACGCCATTGCCTTTATCTGGTCTTGTAACCACCAATGACTTGTCCGAAGACAGATTTTTTAGACTTTGAAACTCTTCCCCCTCCATATTAGGTCTATTGCCATAAGGGTTAAAAGCATAAAAGAAGTAAAAGCTAAATTATGTAAATTATTAGATAAAAAGTTAAAACCTTTACTATGTGGGTCAAAGTATGAATGTTTAAAAAGGTCCTTAGAAAATAACTAAAAGTTGAGGAAATGATCGTAAAAATTAAGCTTCTTTGGAGTAAGAGAGAATTTCAGGCCTTTACAAAGGGCAGATTTTTTAATATCACTGAGAACTTTAGAAGAATAATTAAAGATGAGATCATTAGCTGCTAGATTATTAATTGTATTATATCCTAATTTTTGGAGTTTCCTGTTTTGAACAAAATTCACCCTTCAATACATTTCAAATTACCCGTCTGAATGACGTTCAAAAGATGTGTTGAATCTATACCAGACACCAGAGACTTAAAATTACAAGTAGACTGACTAAGATCCCTATTATATTCATTACTGAGCCTTTTCTTAAATTTAATTTCTGCATCTAGTAATTGTTTTTGACAGTTCCTATACGTTTCACTTTTTTGTAAATGAAAGTTACTAAGTTTAACCTCAAAAAGCCAGGAATCAAACCCTGGTTTCTGCAGCAAGTAAGGAACCGCAAATCACACTGAAGTTTTCTAGTCTTGTAGTCAAGTTTTTCAAGTCTTCTGTACATGTGCAATGCTGGTCTTCCATAGCGTTTGGTGATTATATCGGCTATTGATTGATGGCGTGGAAAACGCAGTTTAATAATGAACAAGAACACCAGAGAAAAATAAACATCCTTCAAGGTTTAATCAGTACCAACGTTTCGGAATGCACTAATTCCATCTTCAGGGCTAAAACAATTGTTTTATCCCTGAAGATGGAATTAGTGCATTCCGAAACGTTGGTACTGATTAAACCTTGAAGGATGTTTATTTTTTCTCTGGTGTTCTTGTTTATAATTATTATTATTATTATTATTATTATTATTATATATACACACACACACACACACACACACACACATATATATATATATATATATATATATATATATATATATATACATATATATATATATACACATACATATATATACAGTGTGTCCGTAAAGTCATGGTGGGATTTTAAATAGCTATATTATTGCAACGAAACATGATAATGAGATGAAAAAAAGGCAAATTGAAGAACAACTCTAAAAGAATAACTTTCTTTAACGTAGTTCGATATGGGCTCCTCTGGTAGCCCTGCAGACACCTAGGCGGTGATTCAATTCCAGCCACACACGCCCAAGAACATCAGGAGTGACGGATGCGATAGCTTCCGTGATTCGCTCGTGCAAGTGATGAATATCCCTAATGGATACACTGTACACGCTTTGCTTGACGTAACCCCACAAATAAAAGTCCAAAGGTGTCAGGTCCGGAGAGCGTGGAGGCCATGGCTTCCATCCTCCTCTTCCTATCCATCTCTGTGGAAATGTTTCATTAAGGAATTCTCGAACAACGTTGGCATAGTGCGGAGGAGCACCATCTTGCTGAAAGATGACATTATTGTCAATAAATTGGGGTACTGCAAAATGTTCCAACATAGCGAGGTAGTTGTGTGACGTCACAGTGGGTTCCGCGAAGAAAAATGGGCCAATCACTCGATCTCGTGCTAGAGCACACCACACATTAATTAACTTTCGGGCTATTACGCTCATGTTCAACATAGGCATGTGGACAGCCTAGACTAACTACGAGATAAAGGTTAAGCTTAGCCTAGACTAACTACAAGATACAACTTTGAGAGTTGTTCTTAAATTTGGCATTGTTTCATCTCATTATCATGTTTCGTTGCAATAATATAGCTATTTAAAATCCCACCATGACTTTACGGACACACTGTATATATGAGAGAGAGAGAGAGAGAGAGAGAGAGAGAGTTTACCTCAAGTATTGTTCGCCGAAGACGACTCTTGAAAGCCTCAGTGTTACATTATCTGTTTTTTTCGTTTACGAGTGAAAGAATAGTCACATGTTCTTCAAGTTTCCACGATTCACATTCTTTAAGATAAACTGGACCCCAATAGTGTCAACGGATGTCTGCATGCTGCCAAGGAGGCACACGTATCACATAAACAAAAAGAAAATACACTTAGTGCGTATCTATTAGTTTTGTATGGAATATATCGTATCAGCCTATCCCCATATTTATATTACCGTATATACTTTCCCTTAATGTGTGACTGGGTGAGCATCACGTAAATGAATGGATGGTGTGAAGGCACCCTAACGTATTTCTTTTCAGTATGGCTTTTCTAACTATCTTATAATTACTTTCTTCTACACCTTTACTGACTGGCGGGAGAGGGTCTCGATTATCATTTCATGACTCTTTAATTCTAATTTTCTGAAAGAATGTTCAGGGCGTGTTTTTTTTTAATTCCTTTCTCCATGTCCTAACCTCCAGTGGATCTTCGGGTCTTTGATAGTGTAAATACGTTCATCCTTTTGGATGTATCAGTAACGTAAACTCATTGCGCGTAATTAGAAGTGAAATGAACTTTTCATTATTCATGGTCGAAATACAAAGAGGACTCAATTTCCAGCCAGTCTCTGTCAGTGTTTGTCGGTAAATACATAATTCACGGGCAGAATTGCCTGTCACACTTTAATCTGCCATTCCCCTACCAGACAGACGAAAATTTGGAAGCATCCTTTCAAATCATTTGTTATAGTTATTGCTGGAGTTAATGAGGTTATTTTTCAGCGTAAGCTGTAAACTACTTACTTATAATACAATATATTAATTAGCTTATTAATTAACTAAATAGTTTCATGTCCTGAACATACCTGTAATTGCAGAAACAATGATATACCTCATTAAAAACATATTGTTGCTTAGGTTTTCATTTCCTTATATACGTCTTGATTTAATTATAAAATTGAGAGATTGAAATATGCACACACACACACACACACACACACACACACACACACATATATATATATATATATATATATATATGCATGCGAAATTTATCCAACTAGGATTCAAACGTAGGGCTTCTGGAGTAGAAGCCGCAGGTGTTATCACTGTGCTACGACAAGGTAAAAGCTTGTCCACTCTGGCGCATATTTCACCACTTGATGGAGTACCAGAAATGTTTTAAGTGCACTCGAGCCAATATCAGCATTTAATTCAAATCTCTCCAGTATAACACTGGAGTACCACGCAAAATCGTGCGTGATCATGCATGATATTCCATCTATGGAACCCCAGTGCATATTTTCTGCCAACTTCTGAAAATCCGGAGCATTGTGAGTTACTGCACCTCTCACACATATTTTGACGCAAAATTACTATTTCATTCATGTATTTTGCACTTATTTATTATTATTATTATTATTATTATTATTCAGCTCTCGCGAACCACTTGAAACATCTCACCGAACAACATGTTGCCCGCGAGCCACGGATTGGGGACGGCTTCTTTAAAGTATTCTTAGCTAAATTTGTTACTGCAATGGGACCATGGAAACATTTGGGTAACCTGATTGGGATTCGTTTTAATTTATTACACAAATAAATGAAAAAAGTAACAAATAATTATGCATAATTTAAAAATAATATTAATATTGTCGGTGTAGAGGATAATTATATGAAATGTAGCTGTATCTTAAATAATTAAAAATGTATATTTCCAGCTAAAATAGGAAAAAAGTTAAATAATTTTTTTTTATATATTAAAATTGGTTACGATGTTTGTGGGAACTTCATTCTATACAATTTGAAAGTAAACACTCACGTTTTTTGTATGTACTGCAGTACTTCATAGGAAATTATGACTTTTTCTTTAATGAAACGCGAAATATATTTAAAAATGAAGCCTGCCTGATATTTACGGGCGCTGTATTAATTCCATACGATTGTAGGTAAAAATACCATGGATAATAATGTTATCATAGGTAATAATGCCAGAGGTAAAAATGTCATAAGGCAAAAATGCCGGAGTATGCGTAGTAGCACTATTTCCGCATTTATCATTGTATAACTTAGTTTGTGTATAAAATTAATAGAACGTCTTGATGATTATGACTGCTTTAATGAGAAATAACTGCTCTGTAAATAGATGAATATATGTAACACCTTTTATTCATGACTCTCTTTATATACAACAGTTAATTTACACGAGCAAGGAAGGTTTAAAATATTTAGCTCTGTAATCAGTGGAGAAACGTGAAAGTGTCATCATTATATGCGGGCTTCCTAACCATTTTCGGGTGGGGTGGGGGGTCCTGTGAAGGGATGCGTTAATTTAGTGTTAGTTTTTAAGTTTTCCATTCATGATGCTCCTGTTAATTTTTATTTATTCTTTTTATAGGATTTGAGCGTGACGTGCCAGGATACCCAAGATACCAATACAATGGTGATTTCTCTCGTGGAGAACATCACTTGATCATATCTGGGGTGACATTACAAGATGATGGAGAATACCAGTGCCAGGTTGGCCCTACGAATGAGGCACCACCGATTTGGGCAGCTGCTAATGTTACTGTTTTAGGTACGTCCACCAATATGTTTTCAGGGATGGGGGTGTTCTGTACTTCAAATGAAAATTCGCATAGATCAAAACTTAAAATGAATTGTGAATTTAAAAGTAAGCCTAAAATGAGAAATAAGTATATTATTTCTTAAAACTAAATGACGTAATTAAAACAGCTGAGATCTTCTGTAGCTTATTTTAAATTAGAGCGTGCAAATTATTTAAAGGTAAAAATTACACTTCCTTACTTCTGTTTTATATTTTAAGTTTTAGTTCCTTCTTACTTTATATTCTAATAAGTTAAAAGGTTACATTTACTTAATAAAGTAGAAGGGAACTTGTTGAATAAAGGATTTATGTGGCAAATTCAAGTAACTTTTCGAACTTTTTCGTCTCGAAAGTTATGTATTTACATACCAAGTACAGAATGATACTTTTTATGTTGTAATTTTCAACATCAGAAATATGAAAATTAAAAGAGCATATATCTATCGATCTATCTACAGTAATGGCCAGAATGGATGCATCAGAGGCAGAAATACGGTTAAAATGATAATTTTTATTTATTTTGGCTAAACAATTTGTTTTAAACATCCATATGACACAGTTCTAAATAACTAGACACAACCGAATGAAAAAATGTCATATACAGCTAGTATTTTGTATGTTTGCCTTTATTTTCGATCATTGCAACAATTCTGCGAGACATTGATAAAGAGAGTTTTTCGCAAAAGTCACAGTAATTTCTTCTACCCAAACTGCTTTAATGGCTTCTTTTAAGGCAGTTTTTGATGTAGGATTCCTAGCAGCTACTTTTCTTTTCTACAATACCCAACAGTTCTCAATGGAGTTGAGATCCGGTGAATTACCTGGCGGAGGACCAAGTATCCGGACACCATTCTAGTTTAGCAATCCTTTGGCAGTTTTCGTTTGGTGGCATGGGGCTCCATCATATGGTTCATGCCTGAAGGGACAACAATAAAAGGGAAAGTTTACCTTGACGTGCTACAAGAGAAGCTGTTACATTTCATGGAGATTTACATTTGTGGTTGGTTAGCATGATGGAGCCCCATGCCACCAAACGAAAACTGCCAAAGGATGGCTAAACAAGAATGGTGTACAGATACTTGGTCCTCCGCCAGGTAATTCACCGGATCTCAACCCCATTGAGAACTGTTGGGTATTGTTGAAAAGGAAAGTAGCTGCTAGGAATCCTACATCAAAAATTGCCTTAACAGAAGCCATTAAAGCAGTTTGGGTAGAAGAAATTACTGTAGACTGCGAAAAACTCTGTTTATCAATGCCTCGCAGAATTGCTGCAATGATCGAAAATAAAGGCAAACATACAAAATACTAGCTGCATATGTCAGTTTTGCATTCGCTTGTGTCTAGTTATTTAGAACTGTGTCATATGGATGTTTGAAACCAATTGTTTAGCCAAAATAAATAAAAATTACCATTTTATCGTATTTCTGCCTCTGATGCATTCATTTTGGCCATTACTGTATATATATATATATATATATATATATATATATATATATATATATACGGGGTACTGTGCAAACGTCTGAATCCCCATCCCACCCCATCACACAGATGGAGATATGGAATGAATAAAGTAAAGTTACTGATTATAGTTCATTCTTTATTGAAATATGACCCAAATTATGGATGTCAACAAGAGGATGTCTCTACAAATAAATGTAATTACGACTTAACATATGTCAGTCAAATTTTAGGAAAATTTATTCGAATTTAAATTCTGTCTAGTTTTACGTGCTTTCTGTAATTTCATCAATTTTTTTTTTAAAGCATGGAAGTTGGGTTTAGAAAATGCTTACATTTTTGCGGTTTTATTTACGGTTAACAGGATTTCCTATTTCAAAGCACCCTTTCAGCGCCTTCTGACATAATTTGCGTCCGATGTAGATTAGTCAATTTTGACACCATTAGTTTCCTGCAGTCCTGAATCAACGCAGCTGTTCGATTTACGTCTTTCTCCTAGTGGTCTAATCCTTTGATATTTGATATCAGATTGTGATAGCTTCGATTGTCTTCCGGGTCTGCTCTTATCATCAGCGGTTCCAATTTCATTACATTCCTTGATTACGTTTTGAACCCCCGTTTCAGAAACCTTCGTATTTTCACTAATTTCCCTTTGACTGTAGCCTTCTATGTGTAAGGTCATTAGGGTATGCTTATTTTAGCAGAAATAGAGCGCTTTGTAGACTTTCATCAATAGACTTAAAAAGCATTACTAAAGTTCATTGTAATAAAGTTAAAACCAATATTTCATACTTTAGGAAAGAATATTGACGAGTTTCGAAAACAAACGCATGATTATAAACTCGAACATGCATTCAACAATATAAAACCAGAATGAAAGTTTGAGTACATTTTCACTAAAATTTGACGGAGGTACTTTAGATCATAATTACATCCTATTTATATGATGACAAATACAACTTCGGTGTTATTTCAATGAGGAATGGTTTATAATCAGTAAAATTACGTTTGAGCTTCTCTCTCTCTCTCTCTCTCTCTCTCTCTCTCTCTCTCTCTCTCTCTCTCTCTCTCGTGTACTGTATATATGTAAATGGAGTATGCTGCATGATCACGCACGATATATATATATATGCTCATGATGTAACTTTTTTTTTTAAAATTTAAAATTTCTGTAGTGTGTAAACGTGTATGTATGTATGTATGTATGTGTAATGATGAATAGAGGGAGAAATGTGTGCTTGAGAGTATGCTGGACTGCTCACAGGGTAGATGAGACAGAAAAAGACCAACTAAAGCGGGCAGCGACAGAAGAAACGAAAGTTCCAGCACTCCCTGTCTCCTGCCTAACGTCTCCCCCCCCGCCCGGGTACTTCCCTGGTCAACAATTGGTGTCTAAAATCTCCTTAAAAATGAGGACTCAGATCTGTTCTCCTGAAACAAACTGCTCGAATGTAAGAAGCAGGCTCGGGTTCAAATGCAAGCTTGTGCATTTAAATGCAAATGCAAATGTTTTAAATTAATCAAATGAAAATGCAAATTCAAATGCTATCAAACACAGCTGCATTTAAATGCATTTGCATTTACATTTGCATTTGAATGGTTTTCAAATATGTTATGCAATTGATAATGATATCCACTTCAAGTTACAAATGTTATTCCAAATGTTATCACATGATACTTTTACAGGACATCCAAACACTTGTAAAAGAAACACATATTTTCAATACAAACTATATAATATCATTTTTGAATTTTGAGATATACAGTAACTACTGAGTTTTTACAATATTTGTTTACAAGAGATATCCATTGCATTAATATTAGGGATTAATATTAGGGTGACCTGGGTGTGGGAGAGATTAATATTAGGAGTAGAAGCAGATTTGAAACTTCCATTTGAAAAATCAAATGCAAATGCAAAGCTAATCAGTCTTGTCTTTCATCTGTATCGACCACTCATATCGTTTCATCTTGTTAGGATCAGAGAGCATTTTGCATAGACCGTCCTACATAAAGCTGGGTTTAGAGAACGTGTACCTAGACAGAAGTTATTGCTCGTTGAGGCTAATAATGGGAAAGGATATGAGTGGTCGATGCGGATGAAGGACAAGTCTGATCAGTTTGGTTACTCTTTTGTCTTCTCAGATGAATCATCATTCCGGCAGTTTACTTCAGGAGGACAGATCTAGGTATCGAGAATCTGTGGCGATATGTTCAGTCCCAAATTCATGCACCCCAATGTGAAATTCGGTGGTTGTACCGTTAGGATGTGGGCAGGAATTTGGTACCCTGAAAATACTGTCCTTTTGTTCGTAAAGGAATGTCTTAATTCACAAGATTACGTATCCATCTTAGACGAGAACCTCTTTCCCTTGTTTCGGAATGGAAAATTCACCTGGAGGACATCATGTTTCAAGAAGACGGCACCTCATGTCCATTCCGTTGCTTTAGGAATGTGTTAATTTTATTCTGGTAGGGCGCTGTGTATATATATATATATATATAGGGTGAGTGTTTCATAACCGGTCTGCCATACTTTCGGGGGAGTGATTTGGAGGGGTACATCGAGTAAAAAAGTCAATACAACATTGGTGCTATTTCCAACCGTTGGGGAGCTATGGATGTTTTAAGGTGCACGGAAAAAATAAACGAGAGTATTAATCTGATTTATTTATTGTTACATTTTATGAGATAATCTTATAAATGTTCAAAATGTCCGCCTCGGTTTTCAATGCACAGCCTTGCTCTTTTCAAACAAGAGTCCACTGCCCATTGAATCATTTCGCAAGAGTTCCTCTCTCGTTTGTACTTTGGTCTTGTAGACAATCTCTTTCATAAGATAAGGCCTGATAAAAAGAAATCTAAAGGGGTTAGGTCCGGAGATCTCGGGGGCCACGATATTGGACCAGCACGACCAATCCAACGATTCCCGTACCGCTGATTCAAGTAATCTGTAACATGACGACCAAAATGTTATTATTATTATTATTATTATTATTATTTTCTGCTGTAATATTTGATTAGTTTTCCTTTAATTTATCTTTTATATGTTATTTTTATTATGTCGATTCTTCTTTACACAGCTGAAACAGTTGCTGTATCGTTTCATCCTAAGAGGATCAGAGAGCATCATATGCTTATAGCCCTAATAATGATATAAAAAAAGGGTCCACCGAAACGGCCCACCACATATTTCTCATTCGTAATCTCTTTAAGGAGCCCCATTATTCATTACTTTTAAGTTGCATCATTAATACTATATTTATCACACCTGATTAACAGTCAAAGATTATAAAAATTGTCATTGATCAATTTGTTTATTAACCTGTTTATCCATTTCATACTCTTTAAAATTCCTAGTTTTAATGCTCCTTCATAATAAATCAAAATGACAGTCTCTGAATTTCATTAGAAGGTATATGGGATTGAGGCCCATAAATGTGACCTCTCGGTTTGCGTCGGTCTTTACCGACTTTCCCTGATTTAAAAATCTGGAAAGTTTTTCAGAGATTTTGTTGCTAAAAATATAGAGAAGAAAACAAAATTTCTAAAAAAAAAAAAAAATGGCATCATTGAACCTTTTTGGCTCTCCTTCTTATTCTGTGGAGGGGTCACTTTTGTGGGCGTTCGCCCTTGGCCCCCTCCTTACATAAAAAAAAAATTTAGAAGAATTTTATAGTAATCTAAACGACAAAAAACTTCAATAATCATCCTATTTGATCTAGCTAAGGTATTTGACATACTCTTAAAAGAACTCGAACACTACGGCTTCAGGGAGCTATCCTTTAGATAGTTCAACTCATACTTGGCTAACAGGACACGATTTATAGCACATGACTCTTTATACCTCGCATACAAGACTGTTCCTCCTTTGTACAGGGTGTCCCAGAAGTCTTGGAGGGGTTTTATTTGGCTATAACTTTTTCTTTTTTGATTAATTTATTTATTTTTATTTTTCAATTAAAGTACCCTTGCTGCGATTAATGAAAATGGAATCATGGACAGTGCAACAAAGAGTGGCTATTGTGGAACTTTATTTGACAATGGTTAGGTTAAGTCGTGATATTTTCGTTAGTTTTAATGAAAATATCAACCTAACCTAACCAATCGTCAAGGGCGTACAGTTGACCTAACCGGGCATTCAGTTGACCGACATTAAATATCTTATTTTCAACAAAATTGGAAACAGTACATGAAACGGAAAAGATCCAAATGGTGTAAGCTATGATAGGCCTAGTAACATCTTCATAGTTCATAACTTTGTTATTTTCTAATATTTTCAAAATGATAAATAGCTACTTGCACCATTATTTCTGCTCTATCGATTGATATATGTTTCGTTACTGTAGCATGTTTCATGGCAATGCGGGTGTCTTGTAAAGTTTTACCATTAAACATTTCAAGAAGTTCCTTCCATCGAATTTTAAGAGAGGACATCAATCTTTACCCGTACAAAATTCAAATTGCTCAAGAAATTAAACCACAAGATCATCAGAGTCGGATAACGTACGCTAATGCGATTTTAGGTTTACGCACTGAAAATGAAAATTTTCTCTAGATATTAAATTTGTAATTAAAATCGCAATAAATATGTTTTCAATTGCTACAAACCTTTTTTTATTTGATCCCTAAACAAAAAAGTTATAGCCAAATAAAACCCCTCCGAGACTTCTGGGACACCCTTTATAAACGACTTCCACATCTACAGGTCACTAAATAACTCTTCCTGCTACATGCATGCAGATGATTCTTAATCCTAACCTTACATAAAGACTCATTACCACTCCAAACGACCACCAATAATGAACTCCAAAGTGTTTGTGTGTGGCTTAATCCCAACAAACTCTCCGTACATATTAAAAAACCCAGCTTATATAGTCATCACAAAAATTAAATCGTTGCCTTCTTTAAACCTACACATAAATTCAATCCTTTTTCAGCGAGTGCTGAAGTACTTATGGGAATTACCATCGATTCAAGCCTCTCATTCAAAGAGTACATTGAAGATCTATGCAACAAATTAACCAAGGTTTCATTCATAATTACGAAAGCAGGTGTAGCACTCCTAAAATAGGTTCTTCGGTCCATATACCCACACATACAATACTGCATTAGTGCTTACAGAAGTACACATCAGTTTTCGCTACAGCCATTGGTAGTAATGCAAAAAAGATTAGTTAGGAAAATTTATAAATCGAACAAGCATTATGAAGGTGTAGATCAAATGTTCCAAACTAGAAGGAATCTACAAACTGAACATTCAAAAATTTTAAAAAACTTTATTTAATAAAAAATATAAGTGACAGATTTTTACAATTTTTAGATATTTGTTATGACAAATATATTCACAGTAGCCATGCATCATCAACAAATGATTATCCAGAAAAAGGTCTATCCATGGAGAGATAATGATAACAGTTTTTATTACATTATAACATGAATCAAGTAAATTTTGTGATTTTCTAAAGAACATACAAAACATAATGTTCAAATTATGAGGAACTAACAAAACCCTTACAATTCTTCATAATTGCCCAAGGAAAATTGTAAATATTGTGATTCATTACAAGTATGGCCAAAATTGTTGTGTGACACAGTAGACGAACCAGATGGTAAATCAGGAGAATGGGACAATGGGGTTCTATTCCCTGACATGCAGTTAAGCCGTTCTTGAGTGATCAAAGATTGAATTTTTTCTTGTAATATGACAAAATTTCTGACGGGTAACTGCCTCAATTGTGCGGCAATATGCTTGCCAAAGTTGTCATACTCATCTTCTCGATTACGGTTGTTAGATGTCTTGTAATTTTGTAAGTGCGGCGTCCACTTTATCAATATGGCTCACTTCTTGCTTCCGTTTTGCCTTTCCTGAAATTGGTGGTCCTTTTCTTCGGACAGGGGGTACTCGTTTCCTGACTGAGGAAAATTGTATCCGGATTGTTACACGTACTTTCAGTTGGAGTCATAATTTCTTCTGTATCATCTTGTGAGAATTCCTTAAAAAAAACAACGAAAAAAAAAAGAAATATAACACCAGCTTATATAATATATGCGTGTATTGTAATATATTAATACACGTGTTTAATATATGTATTTAATATATTTATTGAATATATGTATCTAATATGTGTATTAAATATATGTATTAAATAGATTTAATATATGTATTAATATACTGTATGTATTGAAATATATAAATAATGTATTGTAATATAGTGTAATATATTAATGCGTGTATTGCATTCCAGGTACCACAAACGACAAATGAGTGGAAAAGTATTCAACACACTTTTGACGTCAAATGGAATTTTCCTAAATGCTGTGGAGCCATTGATGGAAAACACGTTCAAATTAAACGTCCATACAAGAGTGGATCAGAATTCTTCAACTATAAAGGCAATTACAGTATCATTCTGTTTGGACTGGTTGATGGAAATTACCGATTTACCTACATAAATGTTGGCAGCAATGGTAGGGCTAATGATAGTGCTGTATTTAGAGATTCAACTTTAAATTTTGCTATACAAAATGATTTACTAAATTGGCCACACGATTCAGTTATTATTGGCGACGACGCATTTCCTCTTAGAACAAACTTACTAAAACCTTTTAATAGAGTTAACCTTTCAATGAAAGAACGAATATTTAACTACCGCCTTTCAAGGGCGAGAAGAGTCGCTGAGAACGCCTTTGGCATTCTTGCCGCCAGGTTTAGAGTTTTTTGCGGGCCCATACATTTGAAGCCAAACACCATTGACCTAGTGATTAAGTGTGCTTGTTATCTTCACAACTGGCTTATAACAACGTCAGCCACACACTATTTTGCAAATGGTACTGTTGACCATGAAGACATAAATACGGGAGAAATACATCCCGGAAGCTGGCGAAACGCCGAAACTAAACTTCTTACTGTAAGAAACCTAGCTTCCAACAACTACAGTAATGTTGCTGCAAAGAAGCGAGACCAATATGCTGATTACTTCATTGGAGAAGGAGCAGTACCTTGGCAAATGAAATCAATTGGAGCCGAATGATATGCTTTAACATGGGCAGATCCAGAAATGAATATTGCAGCAGTTTCATTTGTGATTAGCTTTACTATTATTATATAGTTTATTATTATTATTATTAATTAATATTATTATATTGTTACCTACACAGTCTTTAATTTATTCTATATGCTAAATTTCATTATGAATATAATTTGTTTGATGAAATTAAATGTAACTCGTAAATAGATAATAATAATAAAGTAAACACTTACCAGATTTGAAGATGTGGTTCGGCATAGTGTTACATTTCTCAGGAAAGCGTCTGCTTTCTTGAACCAAGACAATCTTGATGATAAATGTCATCCACGCCAGCTCCACTTTTCTTTGACTTTTCAATTTTTATCAGTTCCTGTCGGTAAACGTTCTTAATCACTTTGATCTTCTTCCTCAAAAACTCCACATTGGGTACATGTAGTTCTTCACTAATCAAAACACTCATTAGTTTATTCATGGCCAGTTCGCGCTTATTTTTGTTCAAGTAGTCAGGGTGCCTAATATTCCATAGAAATTCATGTTGTTCATAAATTTCCACAAATTTGGAAATTTCCTCCGCATTCCACTTTTCACTCATTTTTAAACAAATAATGTAACCTCCGTACTCAATGACAACTTTCCGGCAACTGAGCAAGTTGGTATTTACACGGGGACAGTGCAAGCCACTAGTGAGTCACGTGACCGGCAAGTGGCTAGTAAAGTAGCCGGGTCCTCAACTCTACTTACCACTATCCCGGCAAGTGGCAAGTTTCTGTTTACACGGGGTAAGTATAGGGATAGATCACAAGCCGCTAGCACTGGTAGCTTGTAAATTAGCCTCGTGTAAACGTGCCTTTAGAGTGTCACGCGAGTTTGGACTTTATATGCAAAAAATGAATGTTAGAATTATTCATTTTTACATATATATTAATACATATTATTTCATATACTCGTATTCCGTTGCTGGATTCAAATCGCAGTTTAAAATTAGATGCTATTCGAATCGTAATCTGACACGCTGAATTACAATGTCCTTCGAATTTTGGGATCATTCGTGATGCAGTACTTTTTGTCATATCGTGAGTTGATATTAACACTTACAAATAAGTATTGTATTTCTCTACATTATGATGATTAATTTCACCCACTGTGCGATTCCATATAGACGGTTTGATCTCGTAATATCGTCGTTTTTGTTGTAGCGAAAGGAGAGGGGGAGGACGAGAGGTGGGGATAACGAGAGGGAGAGTAAAATACCCCACGTTTGTGAAATAACCTAACTACTCTATTCCCTAAATTTAGGAATAATGCATGAATAAAATATATAGTCGTCCTAGCATTACCACCAAAACTACAGTGAACATTATATTTATTCTGTCATTGGTTTTCAAAAAATAAAAGTATTACTATGATAACTCCTGAGAGGGAGAGGAGGAGAGGGAGGGAGTGAGGGTGGTGAACTGGGGTTTAAGAGGGACTGCGTTGTTATCACATCTCGGAGAGAGTGGAGCGGAATTATTGCAGGCGACTGTATATGACTTTTGAAATTTAGTTTTTCGTCTAAAATGATGCCAAGTATTTTAGCCTCATCAACTTTAGAAGCGTAGTATTCCCAATTTTTATTTGACAGTTTCTATTAGTATGTTTTGTGGTGATAATCATATAAGATGATTTGTCACGTTCAATAAAAGTTTATTAGTCCACATCCATTTATACACATTTTCCAATGGCCTGTTCGTTTCATTAATCAGAAAGTCTGCCTTATGATGGGAAGAAGTATTTATGGTTTTATCTGTGCATTGTACACAATTTAATGTGGTTGATAGAGGAAAATCGTTGACGTGAATTAGAAATAGTAATGGCTAGATCCTTCTGGAACCCCACTAGTTAGCATCGCCTTGTTGGATAAATTATCTTTTAATCAGGTGTACTGATGACGATTTAACAGATATGATTTAAATCAATCGAGGATATTTCCTCTTATTCAGTATATGTGAAGTTTATTCAATAAAATTTCATGCGAAACTGTACTATATGCTTTTGACAAGTCGAGGAAGATCAAAGCAGTGTGTTTAAATTCAAATACCATTTTCATGGCATCTTCCGCTATGTCCATCTCTTAACCCAAATTGTGTCTTTGTCAAAATATCGTATTTGATAAAGAATTTAGTAAGTGTATTGTGCACAAGTTTTTTCAAATACTTTACTTAAAGTTGGCAGTACGGAAATGGGGCAGTAATTGGAAGGAGTGTTTGGGTTTCCCGACTGAAATACTGGGCATACTCTTGCTTCCTTCTGACTATCACTGATTCATTCATTAGCTTACTGAGTGGTATTGCAGTTTCATCGAATACTAATTTGTATATTTTTACCGGGATAGTATCGATGTCAGAATCTGTAGGATTTTTAATTTTTTTTTATTGCTTGAGAGATATCATACGATAGGATTGGATCAAAGAAAAATATTTTTGGATTTGGTTGTGTCATGTATTGTTGGGAGTGAGTAACTGGGATCGTGGCTGTAGTATTGGAGCCGATATTTGCAAAGAAGTTGTTTAATAAATTGGCTGTCTTTCGGTCACTGTAAGAATTTCTGCCTTGTGTGAGGGAGGACAAGGGAATTGTTTTAACCTTTTTTTGTGTTAATTAACGCTTTCAGAGTGTTCCCTAGCATTTTTAAATTGAAATTTTTTTCGTCACTTTTTGAACAGTAATGATTTCTCTTGCTTTTATAATGACTGCATTAAGTCTGTTACAATAATTTTTGTACGTCTTTTCGGTAATAATACGAGTATAAATCTTCCATAATTAAAGTGAGTATGCTTGCGTTTAATACTTACAGTGAGTGTTGGGGTGATCCATGGTTGTTGTATTTAGTTTTAGATATTACTTTTGATTTAAGAGGAAAGTTTATGTTGAATATATCCATTCGTGTGTCTGAGAATGCTTGAAATTTTGTTCCAATGTCATGGTTACTTCCAATTATTCTAGTCCTGTTAAAAGCTGTTGTTTTTCTCAGGAACTTTCATCTGTTATTATAGTTGTAAGATCAATGGCCAACTTTTATAGTTTCCTTTGCTGAAGAATGGGTGATCAGGATGGTGTACGTAGGCAAGCGATCATTGATATTTAATATAATTATATCGGAAATCTGATCTAGCGGATCTAGCAGAGTCGAATTTCTAATGTCAGTGTGAAATCTACAGTAGTTGGCTTTGTAATAACTAATTTTAAGACCACTTGCAGTCATGATTTTATGGCGGAAACTTGCGTTATTATTTGAATATTCTTTTGTGAGATCAATATTTAGAGTAAATCTCCTGCAATAACACAATTGTTACCAATATAATTGGAGGTTAGAATTCTATCGATATTTATAATAAAAGTTGACACGTCACCATTTGGTGATCGGTAAATGTCTAAAATTAAATACTGGGTGTTATGAATAAACATTTCAAGTGCAAGTATTTCGGAGGTATTATTTATGCTTGTCAGTTCGTCGATAATTTTACTCATGTAGTTTCAGTCTAGAACTATATTTACACCTCCTCCCGTATTGTTAGCCATAAATACATTGTAGCTTGTGTATCCTGGAATGTTAAAAAAGATTTCATTGTTTTCACTTAACCAGGTTTCAATTAATATAATTCACGTGAATTTATGTTGTAATAATTTTAGGTTTGCTGTGAATTCGTCAGAGTGACTTGGGAGATTGCGAATGTTTAAGTTTAGGAAAGACAGGTTACCATTGTTGTACTTATTGTTTAAAAAGTTGTCTACTGAGATACAGTCGGAGTTGACTACGTTTTCAGATTCAGTAATTTAATTTACAGTATTGAGAGTATTTAAAGTGTTGATCAAGTTGTGAAGATTAGGGTAATACAGTAATAGAAATATTAACAGGAAAGAAAAAATATTCAGCACACCCACACACACACACACACACACACACATATATATATATATATATATACACACAGTACATATATATATATATATATATATATATATATATATATATGCACATGCGGCTCGGTGGTGTAGTGGTTAGCGTCGCTGATTACGAATCCATCGGCTCCTGGATCGAGACCCGGTGACGGCAGGCTGCGTCCCAGCTGTTCAACCTTCCACACAATAAGAAAAAATTCGTTGGTAGATAAATTGGCACCTTGGGTAGCCTTGTGGTTAAGACGTTGGGCTGCTGGTGGGGCGTGGTTCGATTTTTACGTAGGTCTGAGGTATCATAGAATGACAAGCTTGACCTTCGTCAGAATGAACAATTCGGGCGGAAGCAAAACCAACGTTTTACATATGCACATGCATACATACACACAACATGCACATATACGACAGTATAAGCAAAAACATATATAAAAAATAAAATAAAGTAAAATACGGTTGTAGTGATGCAAGAATGTATGTAAGAACGTGAAGTTATATATGCATCCACAGTGAGACTGTAGCGTTGAAAGTTAGAAAATTATAAAATGATAAAAATCAAAATTAAATTAAAAATTATATCATTTTAAAATTTTGAAATTAGCGATTTCAGAATTTGAAGGACTATGAAAATAGTAGAGAATTTTAAGATTATAACGATTATAAAATTATAAAATTTCAAGACAGCATAAATTTACGAAATTTTTAAAGTTATTATTGTATAAGAGTAATGATAATTTATATAGTGATAAGTTTACTTAACACGCGGGTTATGCTGGGGGCAAATCTATTCCCTCATATATGTATCAAATCGCCTATAATACTGCTCCAGAAATCATCTAAAACAAAATATTAGCTTCCCAAACACGACGCCGCTTTAACAGGAGACAATCAGACACGTACAGTACATTAAAAAACCGAATTATATTCTACAGGGTGTTCCATTTAAATGGAACCATAGGGAATAATTAATAATGTCTTATTTTTTCCAGATTTGTGACGATAAACGTAATAAAGGTAATAATAAGGTAATAAAGGTAAGGTAAGGAAATAAAGGTACCAATATCCTTACCAATCTTTATTACTCCCATTTAAATGGAACCATAGGGAGTAATAAAGATTGGAAAGGAGACTGGTACCTTTATTACCTTTATTTACTCTTATTACCTTTATTACCTTACCTTACCTTTATTACCTTATTATTACCTTTATTACGTTTACTCGCACAAATCTGGAAAAAATAAGACATTATTACCTACACCCTGTGGTTCAGTTTAAATGGAACACCCTGTAGAGTGTAGATTGTGCGACTAGATCCTTATCCTTGATCAAGAGATAAAACAATATAGGACACTTTAAATCTTCCAAAGGAAACTGAAAGACAAATTCATTAACTTATACAAGTCATAACTCTGTATCCCTTGTCTTATTAAAATTAAACAACTAGGGGCACTCAATATATTTTCCCCACCCTTTTTTCGTAGCTAGATAATAGGCCATGGAGCTGAAATGTCTTTTTGGCCGTACGTTTGAACTTTCTGCGCTTCACATAACTGGATATTTCCAGTTTGAACCTCCCCCTCCTTGTATAAAACCGCATTTAAACGCCCTTGTATGAAACTGATGGTTAACGTAGTTTCGAAAATGGTGTCGTAAACAGAGAGCTGTTATCAAGTTCTTAACCGCAGAGAAGGAAACAGCTGGAAATATTCACAAACGTCTACAAAACG
Source organism: Bathynomus jamesi (assembly GCA_023014485.1). NCBI lineage: Eukaryota > Metazoa > Arthropoda > Malacostraca > Isopoda > Cirolanidae > Bathynomus > Bathynomus jamesi. The sequence goes on along the minus strand of JAJOZX010000011.1, from coordinate 2,461,750 downwards.
TTTACGGAGATGCTATTGTCGATCGAAGCACAGTAGGACGCTGGTTTAAACGTGTGACATCATCGGAGAGAGGGAGAGCCAGACTCAATGATGAGCAGCGGTCGCTCGGCATCGACTGTCACATCTCACACTGTGCAACGTGATAACAGCATCATTCGATCAAATCGGCGCGTCACATACAAGGAGCTATCACTGGAGCTAGGAATTAGTGAAGGAAGTGTGAATACGATAATTCAGCAACTGGGATACTCAAAAGTGTGTTCACGATTTGTTCTTCGCGAACTGACTGAAGATCACAAAGCCCAAAGAAAAGAACTTGCTTCTGAGTCGTTGGTTCGATACGAGACAGAAGGGGATGACTTCCTTTCACGAATTGTGACTGGGAATGAGACTTGGGTACACCACTTTGAACCTGAAACAAAACGCCATTCCATGGAGTGGCATTACGTAGACTCGCCACGCAAGAAAAAGTTCAAAATGGCTCCCTCTGCAGGAAAGGTTAGGGCCACCATTTTCTGGAACATGAAAGGGGTGATACTGGTGGACATTAGAAGAAAGGACAAACAACTCAGAGGCATATATTGCTACCCTACAGAGACTCCAGAGACGTATAAAGCGAGTTCGACCGGAGACAAAACTGGAAGAAGTCCTTCTTTTGCACGATAACGCAAGACCACAGTCACCACACAACAGTTTGCTAACGAGAGAGGCCATCACAAAAATGCGCTTGACTGTGTTACCCCACCCTCCATATTGCCCGGATCTGGCACCTTTAGACTTCCATTTGTTTGAGCCAATGAAGGATGCTATTCGTGGAAGAAAGTTTCAGAGTGACGATGAGGTTGTTGAGGAGGTTAAGAGGTTGCTCCAGCGGAACCCAGCGGACTTTCACCAGCAAGGAATAAAGGCCCCTGTTTCGAGGTGGAGGAAAGCCGTAGAAAAGGATGGAGACTATGTGGAAAAATAAAAACTTGTAAAAAAAGTATGTATCTACTTGTGTACAAAATTTCTGGAACTTACAAAGAAACTTGGAAAGAAAAGAAAAGGTGGGGCAAAATATATTGAGTGGCCATCGTACATACTCTTGTTTCTACATTTATTTCCATATTTCTTATATAGCAAAACAATAATAGTAATAATAATAATAATAATAATAATAATAATCAGTAAAATAAAACCAAATATGGGCAGGGTCAAGGCATCTTGGGTTGTTAAGAGATAAACAAGTTAATTAATATTTGGATATTTTAATTATATAATATTTAATTATATTTCAGCGTCTAATATCCAAATGAATACGAATATGAAGGTATAATCTTAGCTGAATACCCTTATGTAAATATATGAATGTGTAATCTTAGCTGAAAATCTTAACTGTATGTATTTCTAAACATATGTTTGTAGCTTATAACAGATAATCTCCATGTACTTTTCTTTCTTTGCCTCTATATCTTTAAAGTTAGTGTACATAACTCTGCATTATCTATTAAGATTTACCATACAACTCCATTCTGCCAATAAAGCATAAAATTTGCTTGTTAATGGCAGTTCTTTGCTAGGTAAATATATGAAGGCATTACCGTCCCATTTCTCCGAATGTATAATGGACATGTATGTACTCGTATATATGTATGCGGGTGTGTATTTGTGAATATACAATTATACATGCATGTACCTGCATATGTGTGTGCGTTTGTATGTATGTATGAATGTATGTATATATACGTGTATGTCTATATAATATATATGT
>JAJOZX010000011.1:2415000-2457500 GCA_023014485.1 Bathynomus jamesi | reverse complement strand
TATATAATATATATATTTAGATTTTCAATGTGTATATATATAAAATGTGGGTGCTGGTTAAGTGTGCGGTCTACCTACGATTCGGCGGTCTACCTTTTAATTATAGCTTCTTATCTTGTTTACTAATTGTTTGTTTACATCCCATTGTCAATCGCCCTTGACGATTGGTTAGGTTTAGTCATGATATTTTCGTTAGTTTTAACGAAAATATGATGATTAAACCTAACCAATCGTAGGTAGACCGCACACTTAACCAGCACCAAAATGTGTATATATATGTGTATATAATTAAATATATACAATGTGTACTGTATATATATATATATATGTATATATAAATATATATATATGTATATATAAATATATATATATATGTATATATATGTGTATATAATTAAAATATATACAATGTGTACTGTATATATATATATGTATATATATATATATATATATGTATATATAAATATATATATATGTATATATAAATATATTATATATGTATATATAAATATATTATATGTATATATAAATATATACATATATGTATATATAAATATATAGTATAGGGTCGCCAACTTGTTATCTTCCTTCTTCTATGTGTTTATAAATTACTTAAAAAAACAAACTGTATTTTTCGCCGAGTCTACATTTCTGAAGGCGATATAATTTCATAGTAGTACATACGTACAATTTGAGTACATGACTGAGTACGTATTAATTTTGGTTCATTACAATTACGATTACAATTACCAATTAATTCATATTCACTTATTGTTTAATTACACTTCCATTTAAAGTACATTCTTACATTATATATTAAATCATTACATTTAATTACAGTTTCAATGAAGTACATTACAAGTTATTATTAATTACAGTTTCATTAAAGTACATTACGTTATATTAAATTAAAGTATTACAGTTAATTACAATTAAACAGTTACTATAACTTTGTTTTGTTTTTTACAGTGTTTCATATTAATAGACAATTAAGATGTTAGAAATATCATACAAAGTACATGGGCACATACGGTATGGATTTATATACAACATAATATGTTATAATATGTTATAACATGTTATAAATTTGAATCGGAGCGAAAGGAGATTTTTATCTTAGAAGCGTTCGCTTCTGTCGTAGTGAGCGGAATTTGATCACTTACCTCAGCATTTTAGAGTTCATTGCGGGAGGTAATATAATAAAAAATAAAAATAAAAAAATAATACGAGAACGTATTTGTGCGTTTCCGAACGAATGCATAAAGTTTTGCGTTTCAGAGACTGACACGAATAAAAATGAATATTTAATAAAATTTATATAGGGTAATGGTCAAGATAAGATATGGACGTATAGACGAATATGGTTGAATAATAATATTTATACTACATAACACCACAACATTATTATTAAAGAATTTACCATACATTGAATACGGAAGATGTCCAAATACTAAGCACGTGATTCAGTGTACAAGGTATGGGAAACGTAGAGAGAATTAAGTTATTTTATGACGTCATAGTGTATAAGTCATTATTAGAAAAGATGAATTAGGGAAATACAGTAATGAATAAAGAAGTACAAATCGAAATTCTATCCAAAACTCGCTTAGGCGATTTTGGTTTCTCATGTAAAAATGAATATGGATTATTCATTGTTCATTTTTACAGTGTTCCCCCCTCTAAAATAGTATTAATTAATATAATAATATAATACAATTAATACAATACAATTGAGAAAATAACATCTAACGAATTCAAATTAGATGACGAATTTTTCTTTACATTACAAATTTTTATACAGAACAAGTGAGTTCGGGTGGTTGAGTACAATGCAGAGTAATCAAATCTTTAAAATGTCACTTGCTTATAAAATATAAAAAATTCAAAGATTAATACTTTAATTTATGCAAACAGAATAATAGGATTAATACATTAATTTAGACAAACAATTAAGTTAGACAAAGAATGATATTGTAAAATTTTTAGCAAAATTTTATTTTTCTGTGGGGAAAATTGCATTCATAATGAATAGGTAAAAGGGAAAAATATAAATTTTAAAGTTCATGGATTTTCAAGGTTACCCTGATAGTACAATTCATAAACTAATTTTATTGACTATTGTAGTTAAAAATAGAATTACGTAATCGATGATGTATAGACCTGTGGTCAAGTGTGTATTTGTGTATTAGATACAAAGTGTGTATCTTATAATTTTGAGGGACAGATTAGCTGAGAGGATTTTTAAATTAACTGAATAAATGCCTGAGCAAAATTTATATATAGTAAGCAAAAATGCTTAAGACTATATAAATTTAGCAAAGTTAGCACTTACACGCAATGAAATAGTTTATTGTGATATCCAATGATTTTAGCATAAGGTTTGTGTATATATATAGTATATATAGTGTGCATACGTGTGTGTGTAAACGTTTAAGGGTTATTATTATTATTATTATAAAATCCTTTAAGTTCAAGTTAGTATTTAAGTATTTAATTACATCAGTTACACGTATTAAGGTAATAAAAAAACGTACTTAGAGGACCTTACAATTAATGAAAGTAAATCTAGTGGTATTAAAAATTAAATTTTGAAGATGGAATTAAATTCGACTAGTAACATTCCTAGCTATATATGAACTATATAACCATTAACATTAACCAGAAGTATCGGTACGATACTTGAATTAAGAAAATTAAGAATACAAATTAAAAATAGAAATCAATTTATGCATTTTAATGAGCTAAACATAATTTTATAATATTCTTAAAAATAAAAGTAAATCGAACCTTAGATGAGTTTCGGCCAAGAATAAAAAAGGTATTGAAATGGAAGGAAAGCATTTCGAACAATCTTTTCTTTTAATAATTTCAGGTAAATTTTACATTAAAAATTATTTTTATATAATAAAAAAAATATTAAAAACGTTTAATAATTTTTACATGTTAAGTAGAAAAATCATACTCTTTCGTTAAATGTTGATAGAATTTGAATTATTTGATATTTTAGTCTGAAAACTTGTTTGCATATGATAAATACATATGTTTTATTGTGTAGAAGTTTTATTAAAATTAAATGACAAAAAAGAATAAACACAACTGAAATTTAGGGTATGTGCGGTCCTACGGGTAAATTTCCCGACCGTACAGAGCAAGATAAATTAGGTACATGATCGATTATTTATTACACTATTTCTGTCATCATATAATCACAATAATTATAAAATTCGTTAAAAACATTTGTAAAAACGGTTTTGGTTGCAAACAATAGAATATGTCATTTTACCTATATATTTATATACGCAACAATGGCATGAAAAGATAAGACAAATCGGTCAATTTCCTTCTTACAAACAAAAAAAAGGTTAGACTAAAGACGCAAACCGGTCAATTCTGGTTGAATTTAATTCTCTTTTGCAACAAAAAAAGGTTGAATTAAATTCTCTTAAACAACAAAAAAAAAGGTTGAATTAAATTCTTAAATTACATTTTCTTAAATTAAATTCTCTTAAACTACAAAGAAAAAGTTGAATTCAATTGACTGCATTGAAAACTGACTTGGGACTTGAAAACTGACTTGGACTTGAAAACTGACTTTGGACTTGAAAACTGACTTGGGACTTGGGACTTGAAAACTGACTTGGGACTTGGGACTTGAAAACTGACTTGGGACTTGGGACTTGAAAACTGACTTGGGACTTGGGACTTGAAAACTGACTTGGGACTTGAACTCTATCAAGTATCTTGAAACTGTCTGACTTGAACTCTATCAAGTATCTTGAAACTGTCTGACTTGAACTCTATCAAGTATCTTGAAACTGTCTAACTTGAACTCTATCAAGTATCTTGAAACTGTCTAACTTGAACTCTATCAAGTATCTTGAAACTGTCTAACTTGAACTCTATCAAGTATCTTGAAACTGCCTAACTTGAACTCTATCAAGTATCTTGAAACTGTCTAACTTGAACTCTATCAAGTATCTTGAAACTGTCTAACTTGAACTCTATCAAGTATCTTGAAACTGTCTAACTTGAACTCTATCAAGTATCTTGAAACTGTCTAACTTGAACTCTATCAAGTATCTTTAAACTGTCTGACTTGAACTCTATCAAGTATCTTTAAACTGTCTGACTTGAACTCTATCAAGTATCTTGAAACTGAACTGAGTAAAATTGACCGCACTTGAACTCTATCAAGTGGAGTCTACTGAAAACGAAACTGACTTGCACTTGAACTGCTATCAAGTGAAGATTAACTGAAAACGGAAAATGACTGCATTTGATCTCTATCAAGTGGAGACTATTAACCTCTGGGGTTTGGTTGTCTCTCTTGGTGCAACCGACTTACTTGAAATGCAATCAAGTATCTTGAAACTAAAACTGGAACTAACTTGAAACTGTTCTCAAGTATCTCTATAACTCTATAAACTCTCTGTAAACTCTCTTTCTTAATTTGCAAGTCAATTCAATTCGATAATTTGAAAAAAATTGTAAACAAAAATAAAAAAATGTAAACAATATTTCACTCTAATGTACGCGAAGGTACTGTACTATTATGTTTGGTACATAAAATAAAATTATTCTATACTGAATATAATAGTGAAAATAACTGAAATTAACTCTCTGAAATTAACTCTCTGAAATTAACTTCTGTTACATTTAACTTCTGTTACATTTAACTTCTGTTACATTTAACTTCTGTGACTTTTAACTTTTGTGACTTTTAACTTTTGTTACTTTTAACTTCTTTTACTTTTAACTTCTGTGAAAATTACTGTTTCACTAAAAAAATGTATCACTGGTGTCTGAAGTGTTCACTGTGTTTTGTGTTAATTCTGGCTCAATACTAAATATTAACTGTTAATTATACTGACTTTTCAAATGTTTACAAATTACTTAAAAAAAAACAACTCTGTACTTAACAAAATTTCTACGGCGAAATCCTTGACGTGTCCTGAAGACGTGTCTTTAAAACGTGTCTTGCTGGCTACTTCTTCTTGGATGAAAACTAGGCGTGGAGAACTTGGAGTCGTGACACACCGGTTCAAGGGTGGATGTTACGAACTAGAAGTCGTAACACGCCGGTCAAATGGTTTTATCCTGATGCAGGGTAATTTCTATCCTGGCCAAAGAGTGGCCACTTGTTAAAATCCTCTTCTTAAAATATTCTTCTAATCTTGGTAGTAGGGTCGCCAAATGTTTATCCTGGATATAGGGTCGCCAACTTGTTATCTTACTTCTTCTATGTGTTTATAAATTACTTAAAAAAACAAACTGTATTTTTCGCCGAGTCTACATTTCTGAAGGCGATATAATTTCATAGTAGTACATACGTACAATTTGAGGACATGACTGAGTACGTATTAATTTTGGTTCATTACAATTACGATTACAATTACCAATTAATTCATATTCACTTATTGTTTAATTACACTTCCATTTAAAGTACATTCTTACATTATATATTAAATCATTGCATTTAATTACAGTTTCAATGAAGTACATTACAAGTTATTATTAATTACAGTTTCATTAAAGTACATTACGTTATATTAAATTAAAGTATTACAGTTAATTACAATTAAACAGTTACTATAACTTTGTTTTGTTTTTTACAGTGTTTCATATTAATAGACAATTAAGATGTTAGAAATATCATACAAAGTACATGGGCACATACGGTATGGATTTATATACAACATAATATGTTATAATATGTTATAACATGTTATAAATTTGAATCGGAGCGAAAGGAGATTTTTATCTTAGAAGCGTTCGCTTCTGTCGTAGTGAGCGGAATTTGATCACTTACCTCAGCATTTTCGAGTTCATTGCGGGAGGTGATACAATAAAAAATAAAAAAAAAATAAAATAATACGAGAACGTATTTGTGCGTTTCCGAACGAATGCATAAAGTTTTGCGTTTCAGAAACTGACACGAATAAAAATGAATATTTAATAAAATTTATATAGGGTAATGGTCAAGATAAGATATGGACGTTTAGACGAATATGGTTGAATAATAATATTTATACTACATAACACCACAACATTATTATTAAAGAATTTACCATACATTGAATACGGAAGATGTCCAAATACTAAGCACATGATTCAGTGTACAAGGTATGGGAAACGTAGAGAGAATTAAGTTATTTTATGACGTCATAGTGTATAAGTCATTATTAGAAAAGATGAATTAGGGAAATACAGTAATGAATAAAGAAGTACAAATCGAAATTCTATCCAAAACTCGCTTAGGCGATTTTGGTTTCTCATGTAAAAATGAATATGGATTATTCATTGTTCATATATATATATATATAATATATATATATATACAGGGTGGGCCGTAAGTTTCCATACATAGGAAAAATTAAACGTTTGTTTTTCTGTTTCAGATACCCTAAGAATATACGTTTGACGTAAGATCTTGTTTACTGATGAAGCAAATTTTTACGTCAATGGAGAGGTTAATCGGCAAAACATACGTTATTGGAGTAATGCTAACCCTAACTGGCTGAGTCCGACGAAGATGCAAGGTGCCGGTAAAGTGATGGTGTGGGCCGGGATATGGGGTGACAGAATTATTGGACCAATTTTTGTCAGTGGAAATCTTAATGCCGAAAGGTATCTTAACATGTTGCAAGAAGAGATTTTCCCATCCCTGCTAAACGAGGAAGGTAACTTCCCAGTTTACTTCCAGCAAGATGGAGCTCCACCTCATTATGGTCTTCACGTGCGTCGGTATTTGGATCAGCAGTTTCCGGATGCTTGGATTGGTCGGCGTGATCCTGTGGAGTGGCCTCCCAGATCCCCAGATCTCACCCCCCTTGATTTCTATCTTTGGGGGCACTTGAAGGCCATGGTGTATCAGGAAAAGATACGAGACATAAATCATCTAAAGGAACGTATCACCAACGCCATTACAAGCATAACGTCAACTGTGCTAATGCGTGTTCATCAACAGTGGGGAACACGTATTGAAATGTGTTTCAAAACAATGGCAACCATGTAGAGCATATTATATAAATAAAAATGGTTGTCCATAAAAAAATGTTTATTTTTCCTATGTATGGAAACTTACGGCCCACCCTGTATATATATATAATATATATATATATATATATATATATATATATATTATATTATATATAATATTTATATATATATAATATATTTTTTTTTTTTTTTTTTTTTTTTTTTTTTTTAGTTCAGGAAGAACCGATTCGCCTCTATTTAAAGGGCATATCTCAGCGGAAAAACAAAGAAAAAGTGAGAGGAAAGACAGAGGAAAAAGAAAGGGTGGAGGGGACAGTCGAAGTGGAAAAAGACCATCATCCTTGGGTGCTAGGGCCGGGAGGGCGCACGTGAAACCTCCAGGAACAAGCACGTACAAACGAGCACAAAGAGCACTCAAGAGCACGAGCTTAGAACCCCCTTGCGGGGTATATATATATATATATATTTATTTATATATATATATGTATTGTTTTATATATATATCAGGTCATCCCATAAGTAATGTCGTTTTTTTACGATATATTAAGTTTAAACTAGTCCTACTCGGCTTAAGCATAAATTTTCCGAAGGTTATATCTAAGAGGAGATCTATTGTGTTTCGCTACATACTTTACAGACCTTGACCAGTGAAGACGTATGTTTTGCTTTATGTGAACCCCTCATAAACATGGCGGTATCAGAAGAGCATATCAGGCATATAATGCTTTACGAGTTCAAAAAAGGGAATAGTGCTACTAAAGCAACGCGAAACATTCAGGACGTTTATGGCAACGATATTCTGCATGTGAGGAAATGTCAAAGATGGTTTCAAAAGTTTAGGAATGGTGACTGCTGTTTGACAGATGCAGCACGCTCTGGACGCCCTGCTGAGTTTGATGATGACCTGTTGTTAGCCGCACTTGAAGAAGACTGTTCAACATCTGTCGAAGAATTGGCCCAGAAACTCAATTCATCCCCGTCCACCATCCATCGACATTTGCAACAACTCGGGAAAGTGCCTAAGTTAGGAAAATGGGTGTCACATGAATTGTCGGTCGACAATCTGAGGGTGCGGGTAAACATTAGCACAGCTCTTCATTCCCGTGAACTCCAAGATCCGTTTTCGCACCGTTTAGTGACTAGTGATGAAAAGTGGATACTGTACCAGAATGTTAAGCGCCGTAGACAGTGGGTTTGTGCCGGAGAACCAGCGACACCACAGCCAAAACCAAATCTTCACCCTCGGGAGGTGTTGCTTAGTGTTTGGGGGAATAAAGGTGGTGTAATACACTTTGAAACCTTACCACACAAGCAAACATTCACCGCTCAAGTCTACTGTCAACAACTGGATCGATTGAACACTGCACTAAAAGAAAAGAGACCTTCTTTGGTTAATCGGAAAGGAATCGTGTTCCACCACGACAACGCACGTCCTCATACCGCTCGGTTCACTTCTGCAAAAATTGAGCAGCTTGGGTGGGAAAAACTTCCACATCCTCCATATTCTCCAGACTTTGCGCCTTCAGATTATTATCTCTTCAGGAGTCTGCAAAACTATCTTGACGAGAAACAGTATACTTCTTTAGATGACCTGCATACCAGCCTTTTTACGTTTTTTGCCTCAAAACCGCCTGAATTTTATAAACATGGCATTGAAAAGCTTGTAAGATGTTGGCAGAGTGTCATTGATTCCGATGGAAAATATATACTAGATTAAAAAGTTTCAGTTGAGTTTTTTTTGTCCTTCAAATTCCGATCTAAAAACGACATTACTTATGGGATGACGTGATATATTATATATATATATATATATATATATATATATATATATATATATATATATTTTAACTGCAAACAACACCAGTATAATTAAAGTAAAGAACGACGCTTGTGTAGAAGAGTGTTCTGTACAAGATGAGGATGGAGAACGAGCAATTGAGAAATGAGGTACCTCCCAGGAATCGACCCCGGGATCATTCAATTGCCGGTCGGATATGCTAAGCACTGCACCAAGGACCCCGATTAGTCAGTACTCGTAATTCTTCTACATACGAGCGGAATTACGAGTACTGACTAATCGGGGTCCTTGGTGCAGTGGTTTGCATATCCGACCGGCAATTGGATGATCCCGGGTTCGATTCCTGGGAGGTGCCTCATTTTTCATTTGCTCATTCTCCCTCCTCATCTTGTGCGGAACGCTCTTCTACACAAGCGTCGTTATTTACATTAATATATATTTCATATATATATATATATATTACAAACTTTAGACACGTTTCAGAAATCTAGAAGAGAAGAAGTGTAAATGGTAATTTATGTGGTATACGTATGTATGTAGCAGCCAACTTCGTACATGCTGTTCAATGTCAAATTTTTACACCGAAAAATTTTAAAATTCTCAAAATTTCCTTTACATAATTTAATTTATAATTAGTCACTCTGGTTTCTTGTTTCTTGTTTTAGAAAGTGAGTCCCGTTATCTTACAGAGGTATGTTGTCGAAGGAAGTTTAGTACCCATAAAAATATCTTAGTATCAATAAAGCAGAACGCGAAGCGTGTAAAACATGATCGAATAGTCAGTAACTCGATTAGGTGTCTTGTAATTAGTTCAGAGGTTCTAAAACACAGTAGTAATTTTTTAATTCAAAATTTAAAATAATTTTACTTTATATTTATATATATATATATATATAATATATATATATATATATATATATATATATATGGAGAGAGAGAGAGAGAGAGAGAGAGGAATATGAGGAAGACGATGTTTATTAACAGACGTTTCAGAAAATTCAATTTCTATCATCATTGCTAAAAATTTAAAATCAGGTGTAAAAATTGAATAAATATGATAAACAGAAGATATATATATAATATATTTATTTACTTTTTACACTTAATTTTAAAGTTTTAGCAGTGATGATGGAAAATGAATTTTCCGAAATGTCTGTTAATAAACATATACCATCTCCTCGTCCTCTTATTCCTCATTTAGTTGCGGTTCCCCAATAACAAACCCTCCAATCAAGTTTTTAGTTATATATATATATATATATATATATATATATAAAGTTGAATTTGAAATAATAACTCTTTGGATCAACGAAAGTTGAGCGATATTGGATTTTGAAAGTTGAATGGGTGACCGGTCTCGGCGTTTGGATAATGCAGTTTGGATTCGATTCCACGTTAAACTGAAAGTCGTCGCCGTATAAATAACGATCCTGAGTGATCCACAAGATAAACCTTCAACTAAAAGAAAAAACCCGAAATTATGTATCGTAATTTTAAATTTTATATAAAAAATAACCAAGCAAGTTTTATCTGTTTGGAGCTCCTAAATAAATTTTGGACCCTAATTTCGGTGTAGAAACTTAAATTCATTAATATTTTAAACCTAACCAGTGCTTAAAGGTGTAAAATTTAAAATAAACTCGGTTAAAACACCTTTTTCAGTACATAGTGTGCCCCCACTCTTTAAACATTAAGTATGATTTTGAATACTAATTTGCTCATGGCATTTTATAGAATATTTAATAAACATAGTTCACAGGTTTCATATTATATATATATATACTGTAACAGATTGTAAGTAGTGTTGCAGGGTCTGTTTAAGTGGAAGTTGCATCTGCAAATTTACAAGGAATAAATGAGGGGAAAGGATAACAGTTAAAAATTTTAAAATTTGATTCCAGAACAGCGTAATATTGCAAATCCAATCTTTTTGGGCGAAAATTTGGAAATGACGTCACTAGAGGCATTCATGGACAAAGATGAAGATACTAATGGGTATTAATGACAGCAGTTATTTGGCAGAAGAATACTTATTAATTAATTACGTATCAGTTTATTACTTACTAGTTTGTTATTCATTTATTTATTTGTATGAGTGAATTTGAATGACTGAAATTGTTGGTTTGCTTATCATATTGTTGAATACGTTAAAATATTCTTTTGTGTTTAGGTATGTGGATGTAAAGATGGCAGGAGCACTTTTCGACTTTTGTAACGTCACGGTTCATACTGGTGTATTTATGTTATTCAGTATATATACTGTATAACATAAATACATGTGAGTGGGAAGCCTACCTTTAAACTTAATAAGATGTCCATTCGAAATCACTCATCAGATCATTCTCAATTCTCAGTTCACAGTGTTAACAACCAGCAATAATGTAGAAAATCCTAACATTGTGGAAAGTTTATTTATATGGAACTTAAAATCGACTATAAATGATTGCTCAGTACTTCATATATTATACCGAATGATTACTTATGTTCTTTGGATTTAGAGATTACCCTTGTGGATAGTGCTTATGTAACTAAAGAGAACAAAGAAATAACGATCTCCATCCTTATGGATTTGAGGAAGGCTTTTGATATGATATATCCTAATATTCTAATTAACAAACTGTTTTCTCATGGCTTCGAAGGGGCTATAAGTGATTGGTTTAAAAGTTATTTGCCCAATAGATATCAGTTTGTATCAGTAAATAATGTCTGTCCAGCTAAACTGACCGTAAAACGTGTACCTCAAGGTTCAGTCCTAAGTCTCCTGCTATTTTATCGTATATAAATGACCTTCCGTCCTCTTCCGATATTCCTAATTTTAAAATGGTTGCAAATGATACAAGTGTATCTTTTTCTTGTAGAGATGTTAATAGAGCGAAGGTTATATTTGAAACGGAATTTACCAAAACTGTGAATTGGTTGACCTCAAACAAATTCTTTCTACGTAAAAAAAAATTTATGATTCTTAGTAACGAAAAAAAGTGTGCATCTTAACAACCTGAATGTTAGATGGTTACTGCCTACTCCAGTGGTCCGTAACCTTTTTCTCACTTGTGGACCCATAGAAGAATATAAATTATTTTTGAGGACCCCTTACCTAAAATAAATTGTATGTTCTAATTTTCTGTGAATTACGTACAATATACTCATTGTCTTCTGCGGACCCCTGAAACTCATTCCCCTGGGTGGTTTTTGAAACGGACCACTGGCGTACTCAATGTCTTTCCCATCCCCATCCTCGGTACACTTTGCGGCCCTGAATTCTTTGGTGATCTGATTTTCGTCCTCGGAGACCATATGGCCATATTGTCCTTTTTCTCTCTGAGCCAACAGAAACGCCTTCTCCTCAACGATTATGTTCATCGACATCACATCTGAGTGAACAGTGTCAAACAGGTCATCAGGTGATTCCATGAATTTCTGTTCCTTTTGAACTTGAACAATTGCCAAGATTTGAAGAGGTTTACTAACTTTGCAATCGCTTGGTACCCTTGCCTGTAGAGAATACGAGCTTCAGCCCAAAAGGCTATGGTCTCCGTGGTCGCTAAGGTTGCGCTTTCCCCGATTTTTTCTTAAGGTTATAACGATATATATATATATATATATATATTATATATATATATATATATATACATATACATACTGTGTATATATGGGATTGAACTCAGAATGGTCCCCTGAGGTTTTTTCATGATACCATGCATGGAACAAGGAACTCTTCTGGGAAAATTAAATCCACTATAGTCCAAATAAGTAATGGTAAATGACAAACACTATTTTTTTCTTTTTAATGATGTTAGCCCGAAGTGGGCAACGGGCAGGGCCGGATTAACCATTAAGCAAAATAAGCCCGTGCTTAGGGCATCAAAGGAAGGGGGGCACCACAGAAATTTTCCATTGTCGGATTTACCATGGATCTATTATACTATTATAATCGCGGCTTATAGCCTATTAGCTGTTGAAAACTGAATTATATATATTCATATATAGTATTTATTTTTTTTCATTGTTTGAATTTGTAGTGAACAACAACCCTTTTGAGAGAATAAATATATTTCGTTGTAATCACACACTTTACGCTTTGCGTTATTATTTTGTTTATATCAAATCTTTGAGCGCCATATTAAAAATACATATAGATTAAATATTTTCGTGTGCTATAGGAAGTTATTCTGAACGTGTGATTTGTGCATATAATATTAAATATATATTTTACATAATCATTTGGTATTGTTTTACAGAAAGATTTAGGTTTATAGAATTGTAATATAAATTAATATTAAAATAAAAGAAACTATAAACTCTCTATATTGCTGTTGTATCAAGTGATGTTTATCACGGCCATTATAATAATAAGATATACTGACCTAAGTTAATTAGCGTTGAAGAAGTTTATCTGTTGCTCTCTCTTCTTCTCTAGGGTAAGTCTATGAAGTGTACTTTATTTGTATATATAACAATATTTTATCATACACGTATCTTTATTTTATAATTTATTTATCTATTGTCATAACAGTATAAAAGAATTTAGATTGTAATAACCAGAGTGAATAATTTGTAATGTATATATAACATCAAACGTAGTTAGGACAATTTAGGCCCTAAGCAAATGTTCATATTTCCTATAATTAAATATTGTGTTTTAAATAAATAAATAAATGTAAATATAAAATGTGGCTCGTTAATAGTGAAATGTTAATATTGATATTTTTATAGATTGCGTATTATTAATTCTAATGTTAAGTATTTTTATTTTATAGGTTTCGGTTCCTTCTTTCGGTTCCTTCTTTTGGTTCCTTCTTTCGATTTGATTTGTATTCAACATTTCGAGTTGATATTTCGGTTGAGTTATATTTAATTGCCACTTATATTTAAATTGCCACTTTGGTTGTGTACGGTTCCCATTTTGTCTTTCTGAGAATAAAAGAACAAAGCCAAGATTGTGATATGTGTAACTGTGTTGATTGCCACATAATATACAAATAAAATATTCTTTTTATTTCTGTATTTTACAGACCCCAAGAACCAAGATGAAACGTGTTCAGTTAAGTGGTGCACAAAAGCGAAAACTATCAAAAGAGAAACAAGAGAAGACTTTGGATTTAGAGTCCAAGACTGCAAAGCTGACTGATTTCTTCACACAAGTTCCACGACCACAACGTCAACATGATATACCGATTCTGAATCAAAACCAATCTCCGTCATCAGAAGTGGACACAAATACCACTTTGATCACTTCAAAATCAAAATATGATGACGTTGGAATCACCGAGGTGTCACAAGCAGGTTCATCTACCACATGTCTCACTACTGATCTCACTTTGCCTGTAAATTCTCTTGATACCTCTACTGCAAATGTTGATTCAAGTTGCTTTACAAGACATTCTGGGGTTGAAATAATTGCTGAAAATGAAAGTTTAGTGGACCATGGTGATGGTGGTGAAATGAATCAGTCTGCAGAAGATGAAGTAAATATAGCAAAAGATCCAGGGTTGTGGCTTGATTTCTCTGCTGATGATGTGGCTTATTGGATTGCTTGTGGACCCAGTGACTGTCAACACCACAATGGGCCATTTGACAAGTCTTACCGGCATTTCAGTAGTGGCAAACCAGCAAGATACTGTTCACAAAAACTTTTCGTTGGGACAAAAGCCAATGGTGAGAAATACAAGAGAGAGTGGTTATTGTATTCACCATCAACAGGATCAGTTTACTGTTATGTTTGTAAACTGTTTGCTCCTAAAAATGTCTCACATTTTGTTATAAGAGAAGGGTTCAGTGACTGGCGAAATACTATTGTAATTGATCATCATGAAAAAAGCACTACTCACCGAGACTCTATGCTAACATACTTAACTCGCAGACAAGGTGCGGGGTTGGGACAACAGTTGGAAAAACAAATTCAGGAAGAGTGTGATTACTGGGAACATGTCTTGAGGCGTGTCATAGCTGTTATTTGTACGTTAGCTGAACGTGGCTTGTCTTTTCGAGGAACAGAAGAAAGATTTGGATCATTGCAGAATGGGAATTTTTTAGGGCTGCTTGAGCTCATAAGCCGGTTTGATCCATTTTTAGCAGGTCACATTTTGAAATATGGAAATTCTGGCAAAGGAAATCCTTCTTACCTGTCCAAAACCACCTGTGAGGAACTCATTCAACTAATGGCTCAAAAGGTCCACGCACTCATTGTTGACGAAGTAAAATCTTCTGGTTATTTTAGTTTGTCAGTTGATTCAACACCAGATCTATCACATATCGATCAGTTAAGTGTTGTACTTAGGTACTTAAAAGATGGACAGCCTATTGAACGCTTTTTAACCTTTCTGAAAATGAAAAGCCATACTGGTGAGGAAATGGCAAATCAGGTGTTGCAGTACTTACGTGAAGTTTGTAAGCTAAACTTTTCAAAATGTAGGGGTCAATCTTACGACAACGCTGCCAACATGTCTGGGCGTTATAAGGGGATGCAGCAAAAAATTTTAGAAACAAACAAGTTTGCTATATATGTGCCCTGTGCAGCCCATTCACTAAATCTGGTAGGCCGAAGTGCTGTTGACTGCTGTCAAGAGGCGGTTAATTTCTTCTCTACAGTGCAGTTGCTCTATACCTTTTTTTTAGCCTCAACCAGCAGGTGGGAAATTCTTAAAGGTTGTATTGGAAATGAAAGTGTCTTAAAATCCCTCTCTGATACCAGATGGGAGGCACATGCTATGGCAACAGCAGCAATTTTGAAATCTTTCCTTAAAATTTTAGAAGCGTTAGAATGTATAGCTGAAGACCAGTCACAAAAGGGAGACACTAGAAGAGAAGCAAATAATATTGCAAATAAGATGCAAGAGCTAGAATTCGTTTTTATGTTGAATTTTTGGGATGAGATTTTGCAAAATTTTCATAGAGTAAGCAAAGTTCTACAGAATAAGGATGTGAACTTAAAAACATGTGCAGATCTGTATGGATCATTAGCTGACCAACTGTGCACTTCACGAGATGAATTTGAAAGATATGAAGCAGCTACAAAGGAAATGCTACCAGATGTTGATTACAAGGCAGCTCAAACTCGCAAACGTATCAGAAAGAAGGTACCCAATGACGGAGATGCACCAGAAGTATATCTGAATGCCAGAGATAAATTTCTTATCACCACCTTTTACACAATTGTTGACAAACTTGAAACTGAGATGAGAAGAAGAGGAGAGATATACAAAGAAATAGCAGAGAGATTTTCTTTTCTAAGTGATGTGCCACATAATGTCACCACTTCATCATCTACTGAAATTGAAAGGTATTCTCAGGGTTGTAAAAAGATGATTGATGCTTACCCAGAGGACTTGAACACTAATTTCTCTGCTGAGCTTCAGCAGTTTCACTCATATGTGTGCCATAAGTTCAGTGCAAAAAAAAATGTAAAAACAAGATTCAGTCATGCTGAACTTTATAAAATAATTGTAGAAGACAATATTGAGTGTGCCTTCCCAAATGTAGAAATTGCCTTTCGTATATTTTTAACATTAATGGTCACAAATTGCTCAGCTGAGCGTTCATTTTCTCAGTTGAAGTATATTAAAAATACCAACAGAACAACTATGCAACAAGGCAGGCTGGATGCCTTATCTCTACTAAGTATAGAAGCAGATGTGTTACGTAAGATTAGTTTTGAGGATCTGATCAAAGACTTTGCAATTAAAAAAAGTAGGAGAAAACTTTTCAAATATAAATGAAGTGGAAGTATACAAAAATAAACATTATTTTCCATCTTACTGTAAGTTTTGTTTCATTTCAAAAAATAAAATTTTATTTTATGGTTTATTTTTGTTTATATTTTGAATTACATATATATGGGGCACCAAAATCTTTTAAGTGCTTAGGGCCTCTAAAGGTCTTAATCCGGCCCTGGCAACGGGTCACTCGCAAAGAGGCCCCAAAAATATAGCTTCCCTCACCAGCTATCTGCAAAGCAGATAGAATCCAGCTTTAGGACAGGATCTAGGGGTTACAGCTACACCTAGCCTACTAAATCCATGACCTCAATATAAGCAAAAGACTCGTTGCATTCGCATCGGATTGAATACATCAAAGAAAAAGGGGTAACTATTGTATTTTTAGCCAGAAACCAAAACTTAAACCTCAACTGGCAAAATTGAGCGTCCACTCTTCAAGGCACATAACATGTCCGTTTCATGATGGGATTGAACTCAGAATGGTCCCCTGAGGCTTTTCATGATACATACAGACCGTGCATGGAACAAGGAACTCTTCTGGGAAAATTAAATCCACTATAGTCCGAATAAGTAATGGTAAATGACAAACACTAGCATTTTTCTTTTTCATGATGTTAGCACGGTCTGTGTGTATCATATATATTCCTCCTTTATATACACTTCCTGCATACACGTCGCTATCCCGCGCATGCACACCCCCTCCCCAACATGCATACTGCAGTATGTTTCACAAACATTGTCGCGATTTCTTAAGTTAGACACACAGGCACACACAGGCACACACAAACAGAGGGTTGAAAAAAGTGAACATACACTACGGTGATTGTCCTAAAGAACAAATGGCAAATCTCATCAGTGGAAGGCCAGAACGTGTCAGCTTTGCATAATGCAAAAGGGAAAGGAACACGATTCTAAATATATTGATTCAATAAATTTGTTATTATTTAGTGACTTTTATTATCAAATCAAAAGCTATGAAAAAATCGGAGGTATCTATTTACTTTTATGAACCCTCTGTACACACACACACACACACATCTTTGTTTCTCCTTTTTCCAGTGAGTTTGATCGCCCATTTAAAAACATTAATGGTCTCTTGTTAGATTACGATACAGTTCAAGAAATGACATAAATCACTAAACGGAAAAATATACCTTTATTACCAATAAATTACAAATATTCATAAATTTAAATCTCCCAAACGAAATTAAAAAAAACTTGTAGTTAAATTCTGTAAAGCAGCGTTCCTTAACCTTTTTTGTGTTGAGGACCCCTTATCAAAATCTTTATATTTTTGGGGCCCCCTCCCCAAAAATTATCTTTTGTATTATGATTAAGTAGCATATAGACAAATTGAGGTATCCAGATTAGTAGTTTTTTAGTCTTGATTTATACGTCAAAGTCGGAGTAAAAATGTAATAAAAATGCGTAAAACTTACCGCTGTTCTGTTTACATAAAAACAACAGCATAAAAACAGGGAAGGGGCTCATTTCTGCCAAAAACTCACAGTTCATGAATTGGAAACATAAGATGGTCGTAAAAAAACAACATTTATAGAAACTTTAAAGTTTCAAGTAACCGAAAATGTTATCGGTTAGAGGTCAAAATTAGCCACCACAAAAAAAAGGGAAAAAAATTGTTTTACTGAATATAATCTAGTCAACTCACGGACCCCTTAAACACAACTCACGGACCCCTGTTAAGAACTGCTGCTGTAAAGGACATTAAGATCACCTCGGCATTTATTTTTCCGAAATGAAATTAAATAAAAAATTATTGTATCAGATCAGTACCGTAATTAGTTTTTTATTACGAAATTAAAAGGTTTCAGTGCTGAACACTTCAATTAGGGGTTTAAACGAAAATTCAATTACCAAAGAACACATAGTTAGTTATATATTCTGATTACATATTTAAACAATTTACTGAAAAGATATCTACAGTAATTATTCTATCTATGACGAAAACATAAAAAAAAAATATTGAATAGTGGTAAGCAATTATATGAACAAATAAATTTTAATAACTTATTTACTTATCTCTAGAAACGGATTATGAAAAGTAATATAGGATGTGGTAATACCAGAATGCCTTTGCTCAAACTATGAAATTATTTTGGAAAAATTTTATGCTTACAATCACACGAGTTCTAGAACATAAGATACATCATTTCTTGAACTTAAAACTGCCCAGAAAAAACTATAACTTTAATTCAGAACATTATTTAAATGAAGACGAGTACAGTCAGTTTATTTTAAAAAGCTACTATGCCTACAAACCAGCAAGTTCCAAAAAACATGATTTACCAGTTCTTTAACTTAATTTGGACATATAACATTAGAAATGTACTACAGTGTGCAATATTTTGATGAACAAGAGTACTGTAATGCGGAATGCAGGTACAGTGACAACTGACTCTTCTGAGTAAAACAGGTTTTTGATGAATTATTCAAATGTTGGTTATGTTCCTTGATATAACGTTCAAAAGAAACTCATTATAGAATTACTTACATACCGCGTGTAAATTAGGTAGCCAGTTTGAATCAAATAACATTGTCAACCCAATTACATAAATTATGCTTCTCATCAGTATAATAACAGAGTTTAGTATTAAACTAATAATAAGAGCAATATAAAACTTATACTATACACAGTGGTATTTAATTAGACCTAGAAATTCCATCTAAATACGAGTGTAATAAAACTGATATAATTGATAATTAGTGGAATGCACAACTCTGAAGATCAAAATCGTCTTTGTAAACCGCGAGTAACCTCTTTAGCTCGGGTTTCTATGGAGATTAAATAAATATGAAGAAATTCCATATCATATGGCTGTACAGTCTAGGGTGGATCGATTTTACATTTTTTTCGATTTCCATATTCTAATAGAGACAAAAACTTGCGCATGCATGAGAAAATAGCCTCTGCAAAATCTTAGCTTAATAGGTAATCATCTTCTGCCCCCGGCAGAGCGATGAAAATCATATTTTAGTAGTCAAAAACGTATTTTTAAACCCTAGCCTAGAGTCATAAAATTTTGCGTGTGTGTTATTTCATGCCTAAGCAACGATATAAATGCTATGGGAAATATATAAATGCATTATTTAAGACAAAGAGCCGATCTGAAAATATGTATAATATACATATTTTCAGATCGGCTCTTTGTCTTAAATAATGCATTTATATATTTCCCATAGCATTTATATCGTTGCTTAGGCATGAAATAACACACACGCAAAATTTTATGACTCTAGGCTAGGGTTTAAAAATACGTTTTTGACTACTACAATATGATCTTCATCGCTCTGCCGGGGGCAGAAGATGATTACCTATTAAGCTAAGATTTTGCAGAGGCTATTTTCTCATGCATGCGCAAGTTTTTGTCTCTATTAGAATATGGAAATCAAAAAAAATGTAAAATCGATCCACCCTACGCGGAGTGTACACATATGATAAAAATCAAACAGTAAGCTAATAACAGCGTCAAGTGGAATAAACTCGGTAAAGTGGACAATGACATGATTTCAGGATTACGGTGGGATAAAATTTTAATATGTAAGGTGGAAATGCGAACATATGTATGCTACTAACAGAATGTAGTGGAGCAAGTGTAGTTTACGTCCCCCAAACGCTAGGATCTTTAGGAGACATTTTTTAAATGAATCCATCAAATAAAATGTTAAAACTAACGAAAATATTACGACTTTACCTAACTAATCGTCAATTTATATTTTATATATATATATATATATATACAGTATATATATATATATATATTATATATATATAAAAATATATATATATATATATATATATATATATATATATATATATATATATATATTTTATATATATATATATATATATATATATATATATATATATATATATTTTATATATATATATATATACATACATATATATATATATATATATATTTTATATATATATATATATATATATATATATATATATATATATATATATATATATATATATATATTTTTTTTTTGCGGATGACACGAAGCTGGGTGGTAGGGCGATTATGACGAAGATAGAGGTAAAATTCAGGAAGATCTGAATAAAATCGTTGATTGGTCAGTCACATGGCAAATGAGATTTAACGTTGATAAGTGCAAAATTTTGCATATAGGTTCGCGTAACGGTAATTTTGCGTATAGTATGTCAGGGAAAGTTTTAACAAGCGTAGAGCAGGAAAAAGATTTAGGAGTTATAGTCACGGGTGATTTAAAAGTAGCGAAACAAAGTACAGCAGCGGTCAATAAGGCGAACAAAGTGTTAGGTTTTATAGCTCGAAATTTTGAGTACAAATCGCGCGATATTATAGTTCCACTTTATAAATCATTAGTTAGACCCCATTTGGAGTACGCGGTCCAATTTTGGAATCCGCATATGCGCAAAGATATAGACAAAATCGAAAGAGTTCAAAGACGAGCAACTAAGATGATTCCGTCGCTTAGGTCAAAGTCGTACGAGGATAGGCTTAATGAGTTAAAATTGACAACACTCGAGACTAGGAGGTTAAGGGGTGATCTAATCCAGGTTTTCAAAATTATGAATGGGTTCGATAACGTAGATAGAGATAGCTTTTTCGAAATATCTCAATATAATAGGACTAGAAATAACGGGTGTAAGTTGACAAGTAGAAGGTTCGAGACAGCAGTTGCGAAAAACTTTTTTACGCATAGAATAGTAAATAGCTGGAATAGTTTGCCGGTAGAAGTAATTAGTAGCACGTCTATAAACATGTTTAAAATCGATTAGACACATATGTTGATAGAAAGGGTATAGTTTAAGGTAGTAAAATTAAGGCTTTCTGGGGATAGATCCCACAGCTCAACACAAGTGTTGTGGTATAGGGAGGCAGCGTCTTGGGTTAGGGGATACTCTCTGTCCTTACATACCCCATTTAAAGAGATTCCTCTGCCGAGCGGTGCCCCCCATAGTACTGTGAGGTATTGAAAAACTCATGATCTTCACTTGCCCCACAAACACCTTTAAATGGGAGACCCAAATGGGTGCACACACATTTCTACATTACTGTACAGTCTTTACAGCCACACCTACACTTTTTCTCGTAAGTGTATATATTGTAATGTATATGATTGTAAATTTTGACTTGGTCCGCAATCGATATGGACCGTGACTTGATGGATACCGTAATGAAATTGACTAGATTCTTTGGATCTGATATATTTGCATGTCCGTTATAAATAGATATAGAGTGTAACATATTTGTGGATAGTAGTCTATTATGACTAGATCCTCTGGATCCAGAGATTCTATCTTTAGTTTTAAATCGATAATTAATTGGTTTTAAATTGATAATTATTTAGTTTCGTAAAAATTGGTCGTTGCCAATTTACCGGCGGTTTTTACATAAATTTCTTATGTTCTTGTGGTTCGGAACCCACGTAAAATTGTAGGTCCCCTCCGCCACCACGGAGGACATACACAATACACGATTACGAACACAGTTAGGTAGACCAGCCATGAGTGGATCCTAGGGTCTTTGTTGGTCTGAAACATTATAACATTACATTATATATATATATATATATATATAAATTGACGATTGATTAGGTTAAGTCGTAACATTTTCGTTAGTTTTAACTTTTTATTTGATTAGGTATATGCGGACAAAGTTGGGGAACGCAAACTACACTAGGATAATGTAGGAGAACGTGAACTACACTAGGATAATGTAGGGGAACGTAAACTACACTAGGATAAGGTAGGGGAAAGTAAACTACAATAGGCACCACAGGGGGATGTAAACTACACTTGCTCCAATGTAGTTTATGAATGTATTTTTACTTTTGGTGAAGTTTCATTGTAAAAGTCGACTATTTAGGTGGTATATATATGGTGTCCATAAATAATTATCTTCACAAATTCAACAATTCAACTGAATTTGAATTGAATTTGTAAAGATAACTTATGGACACCCCGATATCTGCCTGAGGGTAGACAAAAATCCAGAAATACGAGTGTGCAAGTAAACTTCCGCATCGTTTCCTCAGACAAAAACTTTCGTATGGGTATAGATTTATACTTATTTTCATCATCTTAGAAAAGTTAGTGTGACTGAACTGAAAAAATTTAGGCTAATTAAGGATAAATTGGGGTAAAATGAGATTTGACACGTCCCAAGCACCGACTGAACAATGCATGTCAATTCCGAATGATGAAAGTTAGTGTAAGAGAAAATAAGTCAATGATTTTGGTGTTTGACGTACAACTCTTTCGTGTGGTAACCACTGATTTTAGAAAATGAAGATCATACTACTAATTATACAATAATAACTTATTATTAAGTAGTGATTGATGGTACCGTGATAGAAATAATTTTATAATGATTGAGATAGGTTGGTCGTTAGGTTAGTTTGTTTCGCTAGTGAAGTTGGTTGTGTGTGTACGTGTGTGTGTGTTTGGACACCCACAGATACGTACGTTCGTGTGTGCTGTCTTGGGAAAGTTGGATGGTTAGAGGAGTATTAGATCTCCAGTAAATGAACATTTTTATTGTATTTTGGTTCTGTAATTAAAAGCTTTAAACATTTAAAACATTACAGGCTTAACCATACTGTAATATATTGAATAAAATGATGTTATACATGAATGTTTAGTTTACTTCTTTGACGAATAAATATGAGCTGATATACGTTTCTCTCCGATATTAATAAAATACCCGTAGCATCGTTCATTTGTTTGCGGTGACGGTAAACATCGCTTGTGGTATATTTCACTACTTTCTTTTGAAAGAAAAACTGAAAGTTCTTGAAGAGGATGACTTTGATGGAGATATAATATTTTAGATGGTATACTCGAAGTTCCTTTAGGTATTACTCGAACGAGTGTTGCTTTCAGATACATTTCAAATAGAATACGCAAAAATGCACGAAAGTTTTTTTCTTTTATACAGGAGGAAGGGGGCCAAGGGCGAAACCCCGCAAAAATCCCTCCCCCATAAAAGATGAAGGAGAGAGCCGAAATTAATGGTAAATGACAAACACTATAATTTTTCTTTTTCATGATGTTAGCCCGTCGTAGGCAACGGGTCACTCGCAAAAAGGTCCTAACTATGCAAAACTATCCAAAACCCTAGATCCTGTTCCAAAGCTGGATCCTATCTGCTTTGCAGATAGCTGGTGAGGGAAGCTATATTTTTGGGGCCTCTTTGTGAGTGACCCGTTGCCCACGTCGGGCTAACATCATGAAAAAGAAAAAACTTATTACTTATTTGGTTTTAAACAAATTTACATTCATAATATTTTTTATATCGGCATGGAAGTTATTCCATAGTTTCAATCCAATGAAAATGGGTAGTTTTCGAGATGATGACAATCTAAATTGAGGTATAACAAGCTTTGATCTATTTCTGGTCTGATACGAGTGGACTTCTTGATGAGTTACAAAATTATCTATTTACCCACTGCAAATTAATGATTTGTTCTTACACTCGTAAATAAACTAGTCGCTATGTGTGCAGTCCCGCACTGGCTTTTTGGGATTAATAAAAAAGAATTAAAAAAGATTATTGACCAGTTTTTAAACGAAAACAATGAATAAGACGAATTTACACACGCGTCGTGGTCATGAATTTAGTAATTTACGCAATTCTAATTCTAAAATAAATAAAAAAAATAAAGGCGAAATGACTCCGAATTCCCATATTAACAAAATCCCAGCAAACTAAAAAACGTTTACTTAACGTACACAAACGTAGGCAAACGTCCAATAAATGACGTTGCTTCGAGGATATATACACTTTAGTTTCCAAATATTATTCTGAAAAAAAAATCGCTCAAAACTCTCGCTTTGAACTTTCCGACCAAAGCAAAACGTTATAAATACAATATTCGTGATATTTAAAATATAAAATATACATATAAATTCGTTAATTAAAGATAATTGATACGTAAAAAGTAGTTTGTTTTTATATAAATAAAATGTAATAAATGAACAGGAAACATATATGAGCTAATACAAAATATTTATGTCAGTTAGACGTACGATGTAATAGTGTAAATAATATTTAATTTCTTTCCTTTTACTCTCGAATATATATATATATATATAAGTGGTTCGAAAAACGATTCCAGGGAAAAAGGGGTATAGGGATTGCGATGACTGCAAAACGGTTAGTGGAAGAAAGGATGGGCCATATCCAGGAGGAAATTGCAACATCGTGATGTTGCTAAGGGTGGGATAAGGTAGAGGAAAAGTTAATCCACAGACATAAGCTTCCAGTACTGCAACTTCCATTTCACCAGACCCAATAACGCGAATGATGTTATTCAGTGTTTTACTATCTCTGTATAATTTGCGCTGTATGAGTATTTCTGTGCACAATGGATATGTAGCGAATTTTACGAACGTACAGAACTAAAATAGTAAATATGTTACATGGAAAGTTTTTATAGTATCTTAGTTCTCTTGTTTCTTTAAATAATTTTCAATTCTTACGCCTCCAAAACAAGAAAACTGTTTAAAAGTCACCAAAGAGAAGTAAACCCTACTTTCTTTAGTAATTCAAAGGCTTGTTGTTTGTCTCATTAGTTGGACTCTTGCCACTTGTTATCAGGAAATAAGGGCAATTTTTACTTCTTGTTCTCTGAATCTAATATTTTGTCTTCCTTTCAGTGGCCCCTTCGAGCATCAATATCATAGGATGGAGAGACGGAGCAGTCGTTGAAGTGGTATCAGGGTCATCGTTGGCACTTGAGTGCCTCGTTTCCGATGCCAGGCCAGCTCCGTCGCTCACGTGGTACAGAGATGGCATTGAGCTGGATTTCAGTAAGTATAATTCTATAATTAAAACATAAAATCGTTAAGCAAACCTTCAGTGAAGTGTTTTCAAATTAGTTTCTGTTATTTTGCAATTGGTGATATAACTGCATATGATCCACAATAAACTCGTGGTGGGTTTGTTAATTTACATTCACATGGATAAAATAAACTTATATATATATATATATATAATATATATATATATAGGTACAGGGTGTCCGAGAATTATCTGTACAATTTTTGGCTGTTATTAAAAGTCAACCATGAAGTGTAGAAATTCCAGTGTTGTCCCATTTTACAGAGAATCTCATTAAGTTTTTTCTGATACCAAGTTTTGACAAGTTTTTTAGAAATTCCAGTGTGTCCGAAAATTATCTGTACAATTTCATCTTTTAATAGAATTCTTGATAACACACGTAAAATTCTTAAACAAGATTATTTAGAATCTGTATTTTCAAACGTTTCTTTTATTAAAGTAACGTTGTTACAAACATTCGATATGTGCACCATCAGTGATTCGCAAAACATCCAATCGATAATCCAAATGTTGCCATGTACGCTGCAGCATATCCACATCAATTCGCTCAATAGCAGCTGTGATTCTTGCTTTTAAATCATCAATGTCTGTCACCCGCGTACAAAAAAGAAAAAACTTGTCAAAACTTGTTATCAGCAAAAACGTAATGAGTTTCTCTGTAAAATGGGAGAACACTGGAATTTCTACACTTCATGGTTGACTTTTAATAACAGCCAAAAATTGTACAGATAATTCTTGGACACCCGGTATATATATACACGTTAATTAAGAGCAATTTACTTCCATTAAGTATATGCCTTATATTAAAAACTAAATAAATGATTTTTTACGAGCAAGTATGAATATGTTTTGTAAACATTTCAGTATCCAGAAAATGTTAAAGTTTCCTTGACTTCAACAACTAACTCCAAAGTCATGAAATGTGCTTATCGTTAATTTTACCCAGAGACAAAAGATTAAAATCGAACTTAGTTTTCAACCTTTCTGAAGGCAAACAACGCGACGCTACGGAGAAAGGTTCTCGCCCTCGACTCATGAGCCTTCGAAGTCGACTTCACATAAAAGCTGTCCCTGCTGACGACGGACAGCAGTTCTCCTGCAGGGGACATCATCCCGCACTGGACAGAGTACCCTCCGCCCTCGTGGCCTCTATTACTCTCTCAGTTCTTCGTAAGTTAAAATCTTCTTGTTACTCGTACCATACTTATCCTAATTTCGGAACAACAAATAGAGTTAATTAGAAAAACATTGATAGAGTTCTGAGTAAAAAGTTTTATTTCAAATTAAACTTTTGTGTCTAGCCAAAAAAAAATGACACTGCGTATTTTTCGATAAAATAACAAAACTAACACAGTGTCGTACATATATGAGAACCGTTGTCGTGTTAATAATTATGACTGACATAAGACAGCAGGTTTATCTCAGATTAACTATGACACAATTACTCATCATAATACTTTAAAATTCTCTTTATCTCCGTAACAAAAAGGATTCACAATTTGTTATTACTCGAAGTCATTGCTGCTATCCAAAGGAAAATACCAAATGTAATTCTAAATTAAATGATTCAGAAAATTAAATATTCTCTTCAATACGTGATGAACGATTAGTTAACGGACAAGTTAAAAAGATACCGTACCATTTATCTCCAAGTAAGTTTTCAGTCTGCTTTGAAACATCGGAAGAACAAAGAAACAGAAATATCTTTGAGGTTTCAAATGTTTTTAAGTTAAATAATTCAAAATGTAAATAATAATAGCAGGCATACGAGAACTTCTATTAATTTAGCGAGTAAATGTTTGGAATCTGCAAACAAGTTCATCATACAACTGTGCCGAGTATATACATACATACATACATACATCATACATACATATATACATACACACATACATACATATATACGTACATCATACACACATACATACATATATACGTACATCATACATATATATATATAACTTATATATATATATATATAGTTATATACACACACACACAAAGTAGATTGGTAAGCGTTTCGCCAAAATTTAACTAATCCTCCAGAACTTTTCGTTTCATATCGTTTCCTTTGTATTAAAACGTATCCTTTTATTCTGGAACTAAACTAACATAACATAACATAACTTAACCTTTCCTGATGTGGAAGTAAAAAGATGTCTGTTTCATCTGGCACAAGAAAAATGATATAAAAGCAAACATTTTGGTGCATAAGTAAAATTTTGCCTCCCCCCCCCCTCCCCAACACACGTTTGGCTTCCCTACAAAACGTGACATTTTCAGACTTTCTCATATATTCAGTTCTGTATTGCGACATTTACCCAACCTAAAAAACCTAATAACTTTAGCCAAACCTAACTAAATCTTACCTAACCTAGCCTAACCTTAATTATATTCCGCAACACTGCTAATGTCGGGATACGCACGTTCGTGTCGCGATGGACTCCCTGTGTATCCTCAATATTGTCGCGATTTCGTAGGTAAGGCATGTACACATACACACACACACAATATACTGTACATATATACAGATATATATATATATATATATATATATATATATATATATACACACATTTTTTTGTGTGTGTGTATGTATTTTATGTAACCATTCTCTTAAATGTTGCAAAAAGGGAACGAAAATAAGCTCGTGGATTTGCAAGCTCGTCATAACGGGTTTGGATCGTAAATAATGACCGAAAATGGTGAAAAAATCCGAGGAAGAAATCCGAGATCTTTCTCTGAAAATGTCTTTGAAGAAACTTTTTTCTCATTTCCCTTGAATGTATTCACTTAATCACTGGAATAGCAAGTCACTTGCTTTCTAATAGCCTGTGAGATGAAATAAAAACGTCTTTTCATTCCATTACGTTCTCATGAGGTAGAGTAATTTGTCTTCACTTTAATGGTTTGATAAAGCGTTGAAATTAAATTCAATTAGAGTTAAATGAGGTTATTGTTCATTTAAATTTGCGCGTGTTGTAAAAATTGTGAATAATTATCGCATAAGGAATTTTGGATTTTGATTAATTAATTCTATTAACAATATTAATAGTTACAACTACGTAACAAAATAATTTAAAAACATTTAAGGGAATTATTATTATTATTATTAATTCACTATTTCGAAAACATTATTATTAATTAATTATGTATAAATATTTAGATATTAATACTAAAACCAAGAAAAGGATTTTTGTGCGGAGTCAAATTTTAAAACTTAGAAGTGAGTACGGTTCAGATGCATATTAAAGGGTCGATAAAACGCGAGAAAGGAATTGATTATTTGAGAAATGTTTGAAGCTCAAAAACTCTTACGATGAAAAGTTAGAAAATTTATGTCTCGAGGAAGACTTAAGAAAGAGAAAAGTTTCAGATGAAACGAAGATTACTGAGAAGAAAGACCGAGATGATGGCGAGTACGTAAATGGTGAAAGAGAGAGAGAGAGAGAGAGAGAGAGAGAGAGAGAGAGAGAGAGAGAGAGAGAGTTTAAGCGATGAGTAATGTTAAGTTAAAATTGAAGAATATAGTAACAAAAGGTGAAGTTCATCGTAATGACTTCCATACATAATGATTCGGGAAGTCTTCTTTGTTAAAGATGAGTAGCGACAAAGTGGTTTAATAGCTTTAAAACTTAAATATGTTCTTTGTTTAACGTTTAAAATCCGAGAAATAATAATGAAGCCGAGTCCAATCTATTTCTCTCAGTCTCTCTTCCCTATACTAGATGGTTTTAGTTTTCGTGGAAAGAACACTTTTTTTTCTGCCTTCTCAACACACGTGTAGGACCTCAGTTTATTGTGTAACAATAAGTAATTAAGTAATGATTTTTGCAGTAGAAGATATATTGTCTGGAAATGTCATGGCAGAGTAACACTAATAGATATTATGGTACTTTCCTTTTAACGGGAATACTCTAAAAAAAGTTGGTGCTTTCCTGTTAACGGGAATACCCAACCGCCCGCCACCAAACTGTTTGTTATGTATTTTTGCTCTAGTCATTTTCGTTTAAACTAACGAAAATATCACAACTTAACCTAACCAATCATCAAGGGCGTACAGTTGACCTAACAGGGCATCCAATTGACCTAACCGGGCATTGAATTAACCTAACAGAAATTAACCTAACGAAAAATGCTCGGTTAGGTCAACTGAATGCCCAGTTAGGTTAATTGAATGCCCGGTTAGGTCAACTGCACGCCTTTGATAATTAATTAATTGGTTAGGTTAAGTTGTGATATTTTCGTTAGTTTAAACGAAAATGACTAGAGCAAAAATACATCATAAACAGTTTAGTAGTCCCGATAATACGTAAGTACCGAATTTATTAATCATTTAATAAATGAAATTAGTTAATATGTAAGCGATAATCAGTTAGTAGGGGCCAAAATGTCTTTATGTCATCTAAAATCGCAGAAAAAACGTCGCTGCTTTCGGTACGTTGTCACCACATGAATTCTGCAAGATACGAGTCCAGATGATGGCGGGCGGTTGGGTATTCCCGTTAACAGGAAAGCACCGATATTATTTACACCTTTATTCATTACGTTTTCTATCTATTTATCTATCTATGTTTATATCTATGTTTATATGTTATTTTTTTCTTTACTTCCTTTCAAGAATACACCCTGCGATTTATGAAACACATTTATACATCACTTTGTTATAATGTTATAATGTTATAATGTTTCAGACCAACAAAGACCCTAGAATCCACTCATGGCTGGTCTACCTAACTGTGTTCGTAATCGTGTATTGTGTATGTCCTCCGTGGTGGCGGAGGGGACCTACAATTTTACGTGGGTTCCGAACCACAAGAACATAAGAAATTTATGTAAAAACTGCCGGTAAATTGGCAATGACCAATTTTTACGAAACTAAATAATTATCAATTTAAAACTAATTAATTATTGATTTAAAACTAAAGATAGAATCTCTGGATCTAGAGGATCAAGTCATAATAGACTACTATCCACAAATATGTTACACTCTATATCTATTTATAACGGACATGCAAATATATCAGATCCAAAGAATCCAGTCAATTTCATTACGGTATCCATCAAGTCACGGTCCATATCGATTGCGGACCAAGTCAAAATTTACAATCATATACATTACAATATATACACTTACGAGAAAAAGTGTAGGTGTGGCTGTAAAGACTGTACAGTAATGTAGAAATGTGTGTGCACCCATCTTGGGTCTCCCATTTAAAGGTGTTTGTCGGGCAAGTGAAGATCATGAGTTTTTCAATACCTCACAGTACTATGGGGGGCACCGCTCGGCAGAGGAATCTCTTTAAATGGGGTGTGTAAGGACAGAGAGTATCCCCTAACCCAAGACGCTGCCTCCCTATATCCCACAACACTTGTGTTGAGCTGTGGGATCTATCCCCAGAAAGCCTTAATTTTATTACCTTAAACTATACCCTTTCTATCAACATATGCGTCTAATCGATTTTTAAACATGTTTATAGACGTGCTACTAATTACTTCTACCGGCAAACTATTCCAGCTATTTACTATTCTATGCGTAAAAAAGTTTTTCGCAACTGCTGTCTCGAACCTTCTACTTGTCAACTTACACCCGTTATTTCTAGTCCTATTATATTGAGATATTTCGAAAAAGCTATCTCTATCTACGTTATCGAACCCATTCATAATTTTGAAAACCTGGATTAGATCACCCCTTAACCTCCTAGTCTCGAGTGTTGTCAATTTTAACTCCTTAAGCCTATCCTCGTACGACTTTGACGTAAGCGACGGAATCATCTTAGTTGCTCGTCTTTGAACTCTTTCGATTTTGTCTATATCTTTGCGCATATGCGGATTCCAAAATTGGACCGCGTACTCCAAATGGGGTCTAACTAATGATTTATAAAGAGGAACAATAATGTCGCGCGATTTGTACTCAAAATTCCTAGCTATAAAACCCAGCACTTTGTTCGCCTTATTGACCGCTGCTGTACTTTGTTTCGCTACTTTCAAATCACCAGTGACTATAACTCCTAAATCTTTTTCCTGCTCTACGCTTGTTAAATCTTTCCATGACATACTATACGCAAATTTACCGTTACGCGAACCTATATGCAAAATTTTGCACTTATCAACGTTAAATCTCATTTGCCATGTGACTGACCAATCAACGATTTTATTCAGATCTTCCTGAATTTTACCTCTATCTTCGTCATTAATCGCCCTACGACCCAGCTTCGTGTCATCCGCAAACTTTGAAACTGTACTGACTAGGCCGACATCTAAATCGTTAATATATATAAGAAAAAGCAAGGGGCCCAATACAGAACCCTGAGGAACGCCACTCGCTACATTAGCCCAACACGACTCCGCTCCATCAACGACCACCCTCTGTTTCCTGCCTCGCAACCACTCTTCTAGCCAATTTATTACTACACCCCTGATTCCATGAGCCTTAGTTTTTTCAATGAGTCTTTTGTGCGGCACGGTGTCAAACGCTTTTTGAAAATCTAAATACACTACATCAACCGCCCGATGTCTATCGTAAACTTTGTATGTGTGTATGTTCTAATGCTTTAAGAAATTTATAAGTCACTATCCTCAATAATTCTATATATGATAGATTTATAAGTAAGCTCGCTTCTAATATCTCTCTTTTATATTGAAAGATATTTTGTTTTTGTGTGCAATAAGAAAATAATATGATGTTCTCTCTGCTGTTTCGTTATATGATCGTCTTAAGTTTACCTATTTAGCATAACTTAAAAACCTGTAAAAAGCAGACTTTCTCCAAATGTAGATGACAGGTACGCTAACATATAACAGTAATAGGAATCACAATCGTGGAAAATAGTGAATCACTGTAACAATCAGGTGGAAACGTGAGATGTTCTCTGACCTTAGGAAGGCCCATTGTTTGCCAGATTTATGACTAAGGCCATTATATCAACATAAAACTTATGAAAAATATGTCATTTATAATAACGTTCTAAAAACAGTGATTTATGACGAAGTGGAACTTAATCATTAGCAATATATAAATTTTACCAAAATATATGATTAAGACAAGCAGTCTCAACAATTCATTCCAAAATAAATAAATAAATAAATTAGTGTTTTTAAAGTAAATTATTTCGACAATTGTTTAATCCCAAAAGATTTGTCTTTAACTTTTAGAAATTAGTCTGGTAGTGAAATGTTTTTTAAAATTTTGTGATACGTACCCTTCAGAGGCTTAGATACTGACTTACTGTTCAACTATCCCTTCCCTATTTTATCAACGCGTTTCACCCTGTTTCAATAAATTTGT
Organism: Bathynomus jamesi; assembly: GCA_023014485.1. Taxonomy (NCBI): domain Eukaryota; kingdom Metazoa; phylum Arthropoda; class Malacostraca; order Isopoda; family Cirolanidae; genus Bathynomus; species Bathynomus jamesi. The sequence continues at coordinate 2,424,845 of JAJOZX010000011.1, read as the reverse complement.
GCCACATTATTATACAGGGTGATTCATAAATGTGTTTCATAAATCGCAGGATGATTCATAAATGTGTTTCATAAATCGCAGGGTGATTCATAAATGTGTTTCATAAATCTCAGGGTGATTCATAAATGTGTTTCATAAATCGCAGGGTGTATTCTTGAGACAAAAGTAAAGAAAAAAGACCATAGGTAGGTTTCGAGCTGTATAGAACGCGACAAAAAAGTGAAACTCCTAAAGATTTTTTACATTTTATGCAAATACACAGTGTGATACATTTGCTTCATTAAAGTAAATGTTCGAAATTCTTCCCTATTTCTTGAATGCATGCCTCAGCACGTGATTGTCTGACACATTAAAAAATTCCTGGAATATTGCGGATCGTTTTGCAATTGTCTCGAACTCGTTGCCACAATTCATTTGGTGCTCAGACTTCTGTAACATAAACTAGGCTTTTTAAGTGACCCCACAAGTAATAATCAAGAGGATTTAAATCTAGTGACCGAGGTGGCCAAGGAATAGGATCATCGCACCCTATCCAACTGTCAGGATACACAGCATCGAGATATTCCCTCGTTAAATGGGCGAAATGAGCTGGTGCACCATCATGCATCAACCACATTAGCGACTCGCTGAGGCATGCATTCAAGAAGTAGGAAAGAATTTCGAACATTTACTTTAATTAAGCAATTGTATCACACTGTGTATTTGCATAAAATGTAAAAAAATCTTTAGGAGTTTCATTTTTCTGTCGCGTGCTATAGCTCGAAACCTACGGGTTTCTCGACCTATGTTTTTTTTCTTTACTTCTGTCTCAAGAATACACACTGCAATTCATGAAACACATTTATGAATCACCCTGTATATAAAATAACTAAATATTATAAATGTAATCGGTATTATTGTAAATATAAAACAAAATAAATTATTGTTAATATATTTAATCTTGATTTTAAATACTAAAATGTATTAATTACTTAATCCATAACCTGGTAATTATTCTTGAGCAACATAGCATCTCTGAATCAGATTTGTGGGCCTCGTAGACGTTATGTCTGCGATAACCTTCGCATACTTATCCTCAGCCTTACCTCCATCTTGAAGTCCCAACCTTTTAGCAGTAAAGTTAAACCTTCTACATAAGTTGGAGCTATTGAAGAATAGGGACCCCAGCCTTCTTTAGTTAGCTTTATAAGGCTAACTAACGAAAATATCATGACCTAACCTAACCAATCGTCAAGGGCGTACAGTTAACCTAACGATTGGTTAGGTTAGGTCGTGATATTTTCGTTAGTTAGCCTTATAAGCCTAACTTAAGAAGGCTGGGGTCCCTATTCTTTAATGGATCCCATAAGTTCAGATGTAGGCTCTACACTTCACAACCTCATTCATTATATCTATGTATGTAATCGATTAACAATCGTCTTCCGCAGTTTGTAACTAGATAGTCCAGCCCCTCTCTTGTTGTGACATCAAAATTTTCATATTTCGTGAAAAATAAAGACATTTAGCGTTCTTTTAGTTTTTTTTATGTTATATCACGTACCCCTTGTCCCTTTTAGACGTCTCGCGTACCCCGTTTTGAGAACCACTGAACTCTAGTGGATGCGATGACGGGCTCTAAATTTCAAGAGTTAGAGGTCCAGTCTCGTATTGAACACGATGAGTTTAGGTTTCAATACCGCGTAAAAGCGTAGGTTATTTCCGTAATACAGACGTAGTGTGATTGCAACGGAAGTTCAAGTGTGGAACAAGAACGAAGATTTCGCCGCGAATGGAAATAGGTTGATGAGTATCACGAATATTTATGCACTCCACGTTAACTTTAAAAGTGAAATGCAAAGGGAATCCATTTAATATGTTGGAATAGATAAGTTGTTCACATATAAATTAGTTTCGTGGAAAACTTTTCACGTTATCACTGGATTAATTGCAGTTATAGTTTTTTATTGATATGATATGGATTGATAATTAAGGTTTAATTGGTTCGTTTAATGTATTAGTTTTAATTTGAATATTCTGTTAACATATTTCTCTGATTTATATTTTGTCGTCCATTAATATTAACTACTTGTAGTGTAATGTTTTTCTACCATCGGTAACAGTCTGATTCTACTTTTCCCATATACTTTATATACACACACACACACACACATATATATATATATATATATATATATATATATACAGTCGGATTGGTTGAATGATTGGTAGGGGTACTGATTTGGATGGAATTCACGGTTCACTAAAGGGGGTGCACTAAAAGGCAGATACGTTTCACAAGTTTATTTTAATATTGCGAAGCACGGATGATATATATACACACAATTGCAGACCAGAAACAAGAATACTGTATTAAATGCGCTGATGACCTTGATAATACCTTTAAGTTATACACCTTTATGAGGAATATCGAGTATTTGTGACGTCATTATGATAAAAAGCCACCTCTGTGTTCCAGTTTCTAAAAAAAATTAAAATATAGCCAAAACTTTATTAAATAGTGAAAAGTTAATTGCATAGCAACATACCCAAATATTAGAATATCTTGTCAGGTGTTACGAAAAATAAAATAAATTCATTATATTTATTAAGCACTTTCAATATATTAAACCTTTATCAAAGTCTTTTTAACTCTACGTCTTAGTATTTAGTTGGTCCACCTTCAGCCCTGATTACGGCCTCTAATCGACGTGGCATCGAATCGACAAACCTCTTGCATTCTTCTGTAGTTATCGATTGCCAGATTGTCATCAAATACCTCTTCAGTTCACTTAGTGTTCCCTGGTTTACGGTTTTGGACCTTCTGATTAGCAATATTCCAAAGATTTTCTATCGGATTAAGATCGGGAGAATTAGCAGGCCATGGTAGTACTTCGCTTTCATGAACATCAAATAAGACATGTTGTACGAGCCGCACGGTTCGCCTCCATACAGCTGTTCTGCAGACTCCATTAAAATTAAAAATTGACAGTTCTATTTACAAATGCAAGTGACTCCACACTATTTGCATTCATGCAACCTCACACTAACGCCCTCGCCGGAAATTTGACCGATCGCTTCAGGCAGCTTTCACGAGACATTTCAGATTTTTTTCACAAACTCGCGGACCTGTCACCAAAAGACACAAAATTTTCATTCGTCTGAAATAAGCACTTTTTGCTACTCGTTTGCAGTCCATGTAACTCTTTCTTTGCACCTGGACAGTCGTCTTCTTTTTTGCATCGCATTTAACATCGGCTTAATTTTCGGCTTTCGTGACTGAAATCCCATTTTATAAAGGCGACGAGTGTGTTAGTGTAGGGTTGCACGAGTGCAAATGATGTGGGGTTACTTGCATTTGTAAACAAAACTGTCAATAGTCACGTTTATGAAGAAATCTTAGAATACTTTATGCTGAAGTCTGGAGAACATCTGTATGGAGACGAACCATTTATTTCTAACATGACCAGGCTCCAGCTCATGGGGCTCGTGCAACATCTGCGTTGTTTGATGCTTATGAAATTGAAGTACGTACTACCATGACAAGTTAATTCTCCCGCTCTTAATCCGATAGAAAAGCTTTGGAATATTGGTAAACAGAAAGTCCAAAAGCGTAAACCAGGAACACTTAGTGAACTGAAGAGGTGTTTGATGACAACCTGGCAATCTATAACTACAGAAGAATGCAAGAGGCTTGTCGACTCGATGCCACCTCGATTGGAGGCCGTAATCAGGGCTGAGGGTGGACCAACTAAATACTAAGACAGAGTTAAAAAATCCTTGATAAACGTTTAATATATTCGCAGTCCTCAATAAACATGGTGAATTTACTCTATTTTTTTGTAACACCTGACAAGATATTCTAATATTTGGGTATGTTGCTATGCAATTAACTTTTCACTATTTAATAAGGTTTTGCCTATATTTTAATTTCTTATTTTAAACTGGCACACAGAAGTATCGTTTTATCATAATGACGTCACAGATACTCGATATTCCTCAAAAAGGTGTATAACTTAAAGGTATTATCAAGGTCATCAGCGCATTTGAGACTATTCTAATTTTTATCATGCATGAATACGCACGATTTTCTCATCATGAAAATCGTGCGAGTTCATGCATGCTATTTCATTTATGAGACCCAGCTTTACACCAGATAGTTTAAATGAAATCCTGGTCATTACCTCGAGTGCGGGAGGGTTAACACTTAAAATACCTCTGGACGCGAAAGCGTTATGTGTTTCCTCGGTTATCTAAACATGCAGTGATGGGCATCATTACATTTAAATCTACTGCGTTATCGTTACTCGTTATATGAATAAAATTGACATGCGTTACCGTTACATCATTACATTCGAAACTGGCTCTCGGCGTTACCTTTACTCGTTACATTTAACGCGTTACATGTAACTAATAGTATTTCAAGCAGAGGTTAATGTCATATACGGTAATACGTCTTTGTAACATGTTACATGTGACTGATAGTACTTCAAGTAGAGGTTAATGTTATATGCGATAATACGTCTTTTTTAAGAAATGTTTATGGGCAAAGGTAATTGCTTGCTTATATGTATTCTGCATGTAAGAGGTGTCTACTCGCGCAGAGACACACACACACACACACACACACAAGATAGGTAGGTATTTAAATGTTGAATTAATAAAACAGTAAGTGCAATGAATAGTTTTTTTTGAGGGAAAGAAATATAATATTTTCATGCAACTGCAACTCTGCAAGCGAGTAAATCAAAACTAATTCGTTATTCGTTCTCTGGTGAAAGTAACAATGTAACGAGTAACGAAAAAATTCCGTTACATTTAAAAATTTGCCCCTTGCGTTACCGTTATTTTGTTACATTTCAAAATTTCTCCTTACGTTACCCTTACTCGTTACAACTGTAACGCTCGCTAGGTAACGCCGTTACATGTAACGCGTTACTGCTTATCTTTGTAAACATGACTGGTTGTGTCAATTTTATCCTGTCGTAGTAAAGTGGCTAGGGACTTCACCTACTTAAGAAATGGTAGGTTCGAAAGTTGGCGAGGCGATTTATATATATATATATATACACACACACACACACACACACACACATATATATATATATATATATATATATATATATATATAGAGAGAGAGAGAGAGAGAGAGAGAGAGAGAGAGAGAGAGTGGTTCAAAAAATGTATACAACTTTAACAGCTTTTAACTTTTTTACTCTTTAAATTATCTTAATGAAACACTTTTAACAAGAAGAAAAACTCGGATACTTTTAGTACGTATTCATTTTTGTCAAAATATGCTGAAATTGTAATCCATATGATTCAGACAATATTGCAGCCCTCTGAAAAAGTTTAGAATGACATCTTCAAGAACTGTCACTGGTATAGAGCGAATTACATCATTACTTTAGTCTGGTACGTTTTGTGGCCTCATTTGAAAGACTTTTGCCTTCAAATAACCCCATAAATAAAAATCTAGGAGTGAAAAATCCGGGGACCAAGGTAACCAATAGATGTCTCCACCTCTGTTGACTAGTCTTTAGGGAAATTACTGCGGAGATAATCCATGCATAGTCCATCTGTGTGAGCTATCGCTCCGTTTTGCTGAAACAAAATTTGATTCCTGACATGACGCATACGACGTATACGAGGCATAAGAAACTCCTCCAGCATTGTCTTGTAACGTTCAGAGTTTACCGTTGCAGCCTCACCGTTATCATCTCCAAAGAAATATGGTTCAATAATTTGATTCCCAGTTAGTCCGCACCATACAACAACTTTGGAGCGTGCAAAGGCTTTTCTTCAAAGACATTCGGTTTCCGTAAGCACCAGTATCTGTAATGTCTGTTGACGAAGCCATTCAAGTAAATGTTGCGTTCATCACTAGGAAGGATCCGGATTTGAATCCGGATCCTTCCTATTCATCATCTCACTTAGGGTTGTACAGAAGTCAGTGCTACTTGCTGGTCAATTTCTGTCAGTTTTTATAAACACTGAATTTTATAAGGTAACATGCGTAGGTCTTCTCGTAAAATACGGTGAACAGTAATCGATCGTGAAATTAATAGTTCCGCACTAAGTTTCTTTTCTGACCTCTTGGGGCTCCGTGTTACTGCTCGGTGTATCGAGTCTCTTGCCTCCTCCGTACGCGCAGTTACTCAGCGACCACTGTGTCTACGATTTTGGTTATGAACTGTTCCCTTATCACTGAACTTCTTCACAATTAAGTTTATTATCCTTCTTGTCTCCGAAACTATCGAATAACCTGTATTGGAGATTTTGAATAACTTGTATTGGAGATTTTTAAGAAATGTTTATGGGCAAAGGTAATAACAGTCCTTTGTTCATTGGTTAGCCGATAAGTTGTTTCATTAAGATAACTTAAATAGTAAAAAAGTTATTAGCTTTTAAAGTTTTACGCAATTTTTTGAACCACCCTGTATGATACCTAAAAAAATATAATTCAAAATATGGCATATGCATTTTTATAAAAATAAATATAAAGAAAGTTTACTCTAAAAAATAAATGAATAAACGCTGTACGAAATTAAAAAAAAATGAATATTGACTTCAGAGGAAGAATCTGAATGTATTTTATATATTTTTTCTAAAGTTTGGGGAACATCCATTATTCTCGTATAAATATGCATATGCATCTGTATGTAAATATGGATATAAAACTACGTAGAGTTTTGTTGTATTATTAAATTTTGCATTTTATGAATTGCAAATAATACTGCTACAAATTACTTAGGTTTGCTAACAGTCTTAGTAATAGTATTGCGTACCTGAAATCTTGATTTACTACAAATGCCTGCATTAGGCCGAGGAGAGTTTCATAGTCATGATTAAAGTAGATAAAGTAAATAGTTCTTGGTATCGTGTGTGTTTGTCAAATGTCATTAAATAAACTTAATTTTAAGGGAATTCCTACGCTTGTTACAAGTTCTGTTTCGGGACGTTCACTCTCATAATATTTAAGAATATTACTAGTGACAGAGGCGGCATTACTCGAAATTTCACTTCAAAGAGAAAACAAACTTTCACTTTTTAATTCATCGATTATCGTAACCTTTTTATAAGGGATTCAAATAATTATTTGTGAGGAACGAATTAAAAGATTTTGGAAATAATTTAATTTACTGTCGGCAGCAAGCTTGGGCTTGAAATAAAATTCAAATTTTGAAGAAAAGAGGAAAATGCGATGAATATATTCCCATTGCAATTTGAGTAATTAGGCGAACATAGAAATATGTTTTATCGTATAATAATGAAGCCTAGTTTCGCTCTCAATGAAAATTTAAAGAATTTAAAATGGGATTGTTTAATCTCCTTCTCAACATCTTAGTTAGTATGTCGGAGAGGACTGCAGCTTCATGTGGGATCCGAACCACTGGTCGCTACATATTCTGGACGCGGAGGACGGTCTCCCATTCAAGTACTCTCCAGACCCGCTGTCGCAGAATTTCGCTGATCGACGTGAAGCGGTGTTACGACACTGGCCACAACGTAGTCCCAAACGTGTAAAGCTTAAATCGATTTTATTTACAGTTAACAGATTTTTTGTTAATAAACACTTACATAAATTAAATTAAATAATTATCACAGGAAAAAGTTTTAAATTTATTTTGGGTAAATTACAACCGTGAAAGTCACACTTGAATCTTTGAAAGACATTTCCACTTTCTGTTACAGACCCTCCAGAACCCCCAAAGATAACGGGATATGGAGAAGGGGACGTTATTGTGTCGGGAGAAAAACTGAGCCCAACATGTACGTCGCAAGGGGGTAACCCTCGCCCCTGGGTGTTTTGGTACCGGGACAACACTCTCATAGACGACACAACAACTACGGATGGGAAAACTGTCATCAATGCAGTGGAGCTTCTTGTAACTTCGGCTGAAGATGGAGCCCTTCTCGAATGCAGAGTAACGAGTGACATGCTCGAAGATCCTCTCTCAACTACGATACGATTGTCTGTTCACTGTAAGTACATAACTCACCATTTTTATAATCCATTTAAGGAGTCACATGGAATGTTGTATAGAATTTGAAAATTTTATGGCCTACCTCAAATATGAATCAACTGAATGGTCATTGCCAACGATATATATACACACACACACACACACACACACATATATATATATATATATATATATATATATATATATATATACAGGCGAACACCGCAAGTTCGCTATTTTTAAGTTTGTGAATCCAAAAACTTGAGAGTTGATAATATAAGAAAAAATTCGAGAATTCGCGGGCATACAATCGCAAGTTTATGAATGCTAATCGATCGCAAATTTTCATTAACGCTCAATACATAGTTTAAACTACGGAATTAGGAGACAGAAAAGTAAGTACAGTAGGTACTTTGAGTAAGTATGTGCGTACTGTATGGAGATCCTTATGTTTGGGCTGCTGCTCCAGGCTCAAACTTGAACATGGTGGTGACTGTTGATTTCATTGTTATATTTCATTCCTTATCACGTTATTTTATGCTCTCTAATATGTTTTACTTTCATATTCTTTAATAATATTGTTCATATTATTGTTTAATTCTTGTTCAATAACATTTCTAATCGGTGGTGTTTGTTCATAAATGTACTGTACACGAGTTTAGTACGTGGCTGGGAACCAAACTCCATTTTCCCCATAAGGTCTGTATATCGAAAGTTCGCGAGGGTCTCGGGAACGTAACCCACGAACTTATGGTGTTCTAATATATGATGCCCTCCTAGGATAATAATAATGATTGGGGTTGTTTAACCTTCTTCGCAACATCTAAGGTCATATGACGGAGGGGACCTACAGTTTTACGTGGGATCTAAACTACGGGTCGCTACATAATCCGGACGCGGAGGACGGTCTCTCATCCAACTACTACCCAGACCCAATGTCGCTTAACTTCACTGATCAGTGGGAAGCGGTGTTACGATATTGGCTACGACGTAGCCCCCCTCCTAGCAAGAAGTGGCTAAGCGACAAGAGTAAAGAACTCCAGAAAACGCAGTTAAAAGTTGTACCAAATTGAAAATAGGATAACTTTTGAACTTTCAAATTGGTACAGCATTATAAAGCGTTTTCTGGCGGTTTTTACTTTTGTCTCTCAACCACTTCTTCCAGGGAGGGTCTCATATATATATATATATATAAACATTAATATTATAATTTGTTATCTTGGTTTAAAGATCCGCCGGCTTCTGTAACAGTCACTGGTCCAAAATCAGTTGCGATTGGGGATGATCTTACTCTCCAATGCAAAACAAGTTCTTCAAATCCTGAGGCTATAATTAAATGGGTAATACAAGGTAGGTGATAGTCTCCCGTAAGTCTTATTGCATTATTATAACTCTTAATTAAATGACTACATCCGTTCAATATGTACACACCGACGTTCCTATAACTTCTAAACTCTCCTTCCATTCTATTACGCTTAATTCCTATCTTTATGCCTGAAATTTGGAAGACTAATTAATAATAGGGAACAGTTATTATTCTATATCTTCCACTTTTTAGTCATTATTCATCTATTGTGAAGCAACTTTTCACAACTTCGATGTTTACTTTTCTTGATTTAAAAACTGACGAATGATATATTATGAAACGTACGCAACATTTGTGATCGTAATGTTTATTCTATTTCAATACTTCCGAAGATTTTTCTAGAATGTTGAGAATTATGAGAGATTTGAACTTCCGTCCGTGAATAAATGTGAATTGTGAATTATGAGAAAAATGTAAATTGGAAATGCCATCGACTGAGAAAGGTTAATTCTGGTTTAATCATAATAATGGATAAAGGATTGAAAGATTTAACACGTAGTACAACATAGGTATGAAGCGTTTCAAGCCACTTCCTA
>JAJOZX010000011.1:2255000-2410000 GCA_023014485.1 Bathynomus jamesi | reverse complement strand
TTAAGGCCTATAATTTTGCATGGATTAATTTTTCAGCAAAAGGCACCAAATAAGGGCTGAGTCAACTGACAATTCCAAAAATTTTTTTTGCCATCACCTTAATATATATATATATATATATAATATATATATATATATATATAATATATATATATACTGTACAGGGTGTACATAAAGTCAGGATCTATTTTTGTGAAGCACTTGGAAATTATATGGAATTCAATCATAAAATGATAAAGTGGTAACATTTATTAAATAATTAAGAGTAGGATACGACGTGACGCCCATCAGCATCCCTGCACAGCTCAAATCGTTCCGCAGCATTTCTAAACACATTCTGGAGCATTTGTGGGGTTATGTTATCTGCAGCAGTTCGCATACGTGTACGTAAGTTTTCAAGACTCGTAATCTTCGTCTGATAGACGTGCGATTTGATAAAGCCCCATGCAAAGAAATCTAAAGGGGTTAAATCTGGTGATCTCGCTGGCCAAGGTCTGTTGCTTCCACTTTCCGATCCAGCGATTTGGAAAACGTCCATTTAGATAATCCTGAACAATTTTGGCATAGTGACAAGGAGCACCATCATGTTGATAGACGACGGTACTAACAATCCTATCCCCGTCGTCTATCAACATGATGGTGCTCCTTGTCACTATGCCAAAATTGTTCAGGATTATCTAAATGGACGTTTTCCAAATCGCTGAATCGGACGCGGAAGCAACAGACCTTGGCCAGCGAGATCACCAGATTTAACCCCTTTAGATTTTTTTGCATGGGGCTTTATCAAATCGCACGTCTATCAGACGAAGATTATGAGTCTTGAAAACTTACGTACACGTATACGAACTGCTGCAGATAACATAACCCCGCAAATGCTCCAGAATGTGTTTAGAAATGCTGCGGAACGATTTGAGCTGTGCAGGGATACTGATGGGCGTCACGTCGAATCCTACTCTTAATTATTTAATAAATGTTACCACTTTATCATTTTATGATTGAATTCCATATAATTTCCAAGTGCTTCACAAAAATAGATCCTGACTTTATGTACACCATGTATATATAATGCGCCTCGGTGGTGTAGTGGTTAGCGTCGCTGACTACGAATCCATCAGCACCGGGATCGAGACCCGGTGATGGCAGGCGGCGCGCAGCAAAACCCAGCTGTTGATCCTTCCACACAATAAAAAAAATGGTTAGTTGACAAATGGGTACCCTGGCTACCCTAGTGGTTAAGACGGTGGGCTGCTGGTGGGGCGTCGTTCGGATTCCACGTTAAACTGTAGGTCTAAGGTGTAGTAGCAAGCTTGACATTCGTTACAATGAACAATTCGGGCGAAAGCAAAACCAAGGTTAACGAAGGTTATATATATATATATATATATATCTTGCTTAGTTAGGTTAACCTTGGTTAACCTTGGTTTTTGCTTCCGCCCGAAATGTTCATTCTGACGAAGGTGAAGCTTGTTGCTCCACCTTAGACTTTCAGTTTAACGTGGCATCCGACCTTACGACCTCCCGATCATCAGCCCAGCGTCTTAACCACTAGGCTACCAAGGATACCATTTATTTACTAATCAATTTTTATTTTCTGGAAGGATGAACAGCTGGGTTTGCTGCGCGCCGACTGCCGTCACTGGGAATCGAACCCGGAGCCGATAGATTCGTAGTCAGCGATGCTAACCTATATATATATATATATATTGCTAAAATTGTGGACAGTTTTAAACATTTTACATAATTCTTAATTTAAAAGAGGAAGTAATGAGTGAAGTAATAATGACGTCAATAATTATACACATTAAATTTTAGAATCAGAAGTTTTATACAAAATAAAACTTTTTTACAACTTCTTTCCTTACCGATAAGCCATCTGTGAAGCAAAATAAATCAATGCACGAGTGTTTGGTCACGTTTGATGGTGAATCCTTTTTCTTCAATTACCGCTTCGATTGACGGTGTGGCTCTTTGCGAGACAAACCTTTAGACCGACGAGGTAAATTCTGGAAAAGTAGAGAAATTTCAGAAATTCAGACGAAAGTGTTTGGATCTACACTAACAAAGACGACGAAGCATAAAACTATCTAATCTAACTTAACAAAATTTAATCTAAATTAACTTAATTTAAAGCAACCTAGCTTTACTTAACTATGTGTAACCTACATCTACAAAGAGAATCCTTCGAAATTTTATAAACGATAAAATTCGAATGAAGTCTTTCTGGAAACCATCTCGAGAAAAATTTTCTTAAAGTTTTCGTTCTCCCGTTTAAAGCGTAATTTCCCTTCGATTCTGCTTGGCACTCAGTCAACTAATTTTTCAAGTTCTGTAGAGTAATCACTTTGAACCATGAATTAATTATAGTCACAATTAATTGAAACGTGACGACAATTTTTCAATTGGATTGAGGTCAGGACTGGTTGGTGGTTACTTTAGAATTTGAATTTCATTTTCTTCCAACCATTTTAGTAGGGTGACGCAGGGCTTCATCCTTCTGAAAGATATAATCACTTAGTTTTGGAAGGAGGAATAATGGTAGCGGATTTCCTTGCAGCACCTCATCACGATACTGTTTCGCAGTGAATGTGCCCAACCCTATTTCTTGGCAAGCACCCAAAAAAGCATTGAATGAACAGGGTGCCTCACGGTGAATTAATGCAATCTGGGATCAAACCTTCAGCAACTCTGTTTCGCACTATCCCTACCATTTATTGATATTTCGTATTTCGCCACTTCAAATGACCTTGGCCCACTGAGCTCAGTTCCAGGTGAAGCGTTCTTTAGCCCATTCAAGTCTGTTTAGCATTTAAGCTTGGTATTTTTCCTAGGAATATTTGTCTTCAATATTTTGTCATTATGGGGTCGAATTCACACTGAATCCACTTATATTCAAAATATTAGAGATGTCAGCGGAAGTCCTTTTTCTGTACTTATTTTGTGTTTTTTCCTGATAAAATTTCAATTGTACGAGGGCCACCCAATATATTTTGCCCCACCTTTTTTTTCTTTCCAAGTTTCCTTGTAAGTTCCAGAAATTTTGCACACCACACAAGTAGCTTCATACCTTTTTTAAAAGTTTTTATTTTTCCACATAGTCTCGATCCTTTTTTACGGCTTTCCTCCACCTCGAAACAAATGCCTTTATTCCTTGCTGGTGAAAGTCCGCTGGGTTCCGCTGCAGCAACCTCTTAACCTCCTCAACAACCTCATCGTCACTCTGAAACTTTCTTCCACGAATGGCATCGTTCATTGGCTCAAACAAATGGAAATCTGAAGGTGCCAGATCCGGTTTGTATGGAGGGTTGGGTACCACAGTGAATCGCATTTTTGTGATGGCCTCTCTTGTTCGCAAACTGTTGTGTGGTCTTGCGTTATCGTGCAAAAGAAGGACGGATTCCAGTTTTGTCTCCGGTCGAACTCGCTTTATACGTCTCTGGAATCTCTGGAGGGAAGCAATATATGTCTTTGAGTTGATTGTTTGTCCTTTCTTCATAATGTCCACCAGATGGTGGCCATAACCTTTCCTGCAGAGGGAGCCATTTTGAACCTTTTCTTGCGTGGCGAGTCTATGTGATGCTACTCCATGGATTGGCGTTTTATTTCAGGTTCAAAGTGATGTACCCAAGTCTCATCCCCAGTCACAATTCGTGAAAGGAAGTCATCCCCTTCTGTCTCGTATCGAACCAACGACTCAGAAGTAATTTCTTTTCTTTGGGCTTTGTGATCTTCAGTCAGTTCGCGAGGAACAAATCGTGAACACACTTTTGAGTATCCCAGTTGCTGAATTATAGTATTCACACTTCCTTCACTAATTCCTAGCTCCAGTGATAGCTCCTTGTATGTGACGCGCCGATTTGATCGAATGATGCTGTTATCACGTTGCACAGTGTGAGATGTCACAGCCGATGCCGGGCAACCGCTGCGTGGCTCATCGAGGCTGGCTCTCCCTCTCTCCGATGATCTCACACGTTTAGACCAGCGTCCAACTGTGCTTTGACCAACAACAGCATCTCCGTAAACGTTTCGTAGACGTTTGTGAATATTTCCAACTGTTTCCTTCTCTGCGGTTAAGAACTCGATAACAGCTCTCTGTTTACGACGCACATCACTGTCAGACGCCATTTTCGGATCTGCGTTAACCATCGGTTTTATACAAGGGCGTTTAAAGGCGGTTTTATACAAGGAGGGGAGGTTCAAACTGGAAAAATCCGGTTACGTGAAGCGCAGAAAGTTCAAACTTACGGCCCAAAAGACATTTCAGCCCAATGGCCTGTTATTTAGCTAAGAAAAAAGGATGGGGGAAAATATATTGAGGGCCCCTAGTTTTTATAACCTAAAATCAGTTGCACAGACTTCTAGCACCGGATTTAGTGGCTCCACTGCCGAGTCTTTTGGCAATGGCTTCATTAATATGGTTTTCTTCCTTTCTCTTTTTTTTTTTTGCGACCAGTCAGTTCTTCGAGTATTTGTTATTTTGTTTAAATGTTATTTGAATTTATTTGAAGTCTGACTAAATTTGATCTCTTTGCACGTTTGTAAGTGCAACCTGTCAATTCGGCTGAAATATGTTAACAAATGTTCTAGTATGCACTGTAATAAAATGGTCTGATCCAAAAACCTTATTCGATGTTAGTAGTATGACCGCAAACAAGACGAGTGCAGAGCAATTGCACAGTTGATCAAATGTTGCAAGGTGCCAACACCCTCCCAGGGTGCCAAAAGGGGGGGGGGGAATCTCGGGAGTCCACCTAATCTGAGAGAGAGAGAGAGAGAGAGGAAGAGGCCATCCTACGTCTGGCGCAGCCAGACGCTGAATAAGATTTCATCCCAGCATCACCGGGCTTAGAAGTGTCTTTCAGCCAGTTGGTTTAATCCGCCAGTTGGCGCACACAAACGCACATACACTCACCGACTATACGTACGCCCATATATCCCTATTAATACACACACACACACACACATATATATATATATATATATATATATATATATATATATATATATATATATATGGGAATGAACTCAGAATTGTTCCCTGAGGTTTTTTATGATACACACAGACCGTGCATGGAACAAAGAACTCTTCTAGGAAAATTAAATCCACTATAGTCCGAATAAATAATGGTAAATGCAAATACTATAGTTTTTTTCTTTTTCATGATTGAAGCTAGCCCGACGTGGGCAACGGGTTACTCGCAAAGAGGTCCCAAAAATATAGCTTCGCTCACCAGCTATCTGCAAATCAGATAGGATCCAGCTTTGGAACAGGATCTAGGGTTTAAAACAGCCTAGCCCAGCTACATTTAGAACCTCAATATAAGCAAAAGACTCGCTGCCTTCACGTCAGATTGAATACATCAAAGAAAAAGGGGTAACTATTATATATTTAGCCAAAAACCAAAACTTAAACCTCAACTGGGCTAGCATAATGAAAAAGAAAAACTATAGTATTTGTCGGGCTAGCATCAAGAAAAAGAAAAAACTATAGTATTTGTCATTTACCATTACTTATTCGGACTATAGTGGATTTAATTTTCCTAGAAGGGTTCCTTGTTCCATGCACGGTCTGTGTGTATCATAAAAAACCTCAGGGAACCATTCTGAGTTCATTCCCATCATGAAACGGACATGTTATGTGCCTTGAAAAGTGGACGCTCAGTTCTGCCAGTTGAGGTTTAAGTTTTGGTTTTTGGCTAAAAATAAAATAGTTACCCCTTTTTCTTTGATGTATTCAATCTGACGTGAAGGCAGCGAGTCTTTTGCTTATATTGAGGTCCTAAATGTAGCTGGGCTAGGCTGCTTTAAACCCTAGATCCTTTCCCAAAGCTGGATCCTATCTGCTTTGCAGATAGCTGGTGAGGGAAGCTATATTTTTGAGACCTCTTTGTGAGTGACCCGTTGCCCACGTCACGCTAGCATCATGAAAAAGAAAAACCTATAGTATTTGTCATTTACCATTACTTATTCGGACTATAGTGGACTTAATTTTCCTAGAAGAGTTCCTTGTTCCATACACGGTCTGTGTGTATCACATGTATATATATATATATATTAGGGATGTACCGATTCCAGAATTTTGACCGATACCGATACTCGTTTTTCCATCGATACCGATACTCCGATACTCAAAATAGGCCGATATTTTTCCGATGCCGATACTTTATTTTAAAAATCAATAAAAACATATTTTATCAAGAATTATTTATACAGTAATAGTTGTACATACTGTAACACATTTAATGTATAAATATAACGTACTGAAATAAATTGTCACAAGAGAGTCGACACTATTTATAACTACGTATGCCACTATATATATAGTTACTAATTATTCCATTACTCTAGTCCAACTCGGGGCCCGAGGTGAGTTGCATAAGTATACCTCTAGATATATGTCCTTCCTAGGCGTTAATGTTTAATTCTAGTGAAAAATTGATGTAATAATCTCGTGATACGCAACTGCTTTCAAATTATAGCAGTTTAAAAAATAAGAGGAAGAAGTGAAAAATGATGAAACTTTATATGTATTCAATAAGTTTAGTCAAATGAAAATTTATTCATTTGCATTTATAAATAATTAAATATTAATTTTAAAATGAGAACTTGGAAAAGTATCGGCAGTATCGGTCGATACCGATACTCTAAAAACAGGCCGATACCGCCGATACCAATACCGATACATCGGTACATCCCTAATATATATAGGTGTGTATATATATATATATATATAGATATAAACAATGATGTAAAGCACCAATAGCAAAATATATGCGAGCATGCCAAATAACCACCACACAAAAAGAATACACAACCACCACTATAGCATCAAACTCGCCAATCGTCTCAGTATAGCTTACCATCACCTAACCAAACCCACCTTACTCACGGCTTTTACTTACCAGCTCCTGATAGACCGACAAGGTCTCTAAGTACGACCCAATTAATAGACAGAACTATTGAGCATAAAAGTTTATGGGGCCAGGGGGTAGACCGACAAGGTCTCAAAAAAAGGGCAACGCTAATAGTTTTTCTATTAAGCTTCTCATGGTGGAACACCACAAGGCCGATTTGACGTTTGGTGTGCGATCTTTTAAACAAACAATCGAATATGATAAACCAAGTTTAATGCCAAAACAAATTTTCACCATAATATACAAATTTATCCTTAAACTCTAACAAAAAACATTAATATGATTTTTAAAACAAAATAGAAATTAAATTAGGAGTAACTATTTCACTTCTAGTCTTTCACCCATTTATTGTGTTTCAATACAAATTTGTCTTTAAGACTACTATATCTCTAAACCTTATTAAAAAAATATTAATATTTTGTCCAAAATTTTGTTTCAATACAAATTTATGTTTAAGACACAATTATATCCTTAAACTATAACATAAAAACGTTAATATAATTTTTAAAACAAAATAGATTCTATCTGTGAAATGAATAAGTCATATTGGTAAAGACACACCCCTAGAATTCGCGGCTCGTCCAATTACAACCCAATGGGCCGGGCATGAGAACGAATCCAAGATCTCTGGTTGGCGGAAAGTCTCGCTCTCACACAGGAAACTCGCGAGTCGAATATTGTGGGGTTCTGAGGGTGTGGCCATTCGGGTTCACTTATATAAAAGGGAACATTTTCAGCTGGATCCCACAACAGTGATTTTTATCAACAAGTACTACACATTCTCTCATCATGGACACTTCCAGTCAAACATA
Source organism: Bathynomus jamesi (assembly GCA_023014485.1). Taxonomy (NCBI): domain Eukaryota; kingdom Metazoa; phylum Arthropoda; class Malacostraca; order Isopoda; family Cirolanidae; genus Bathynomus; species Bathynomus jamesi. Next base: position 2,402,277 of record JAJOZX010000011.1, on the reverse strand, counting down.
TCAGCTTTACTGCTCCGTTCAGGTCTTTGAAGACGGGGATCGCTCTGCAGGGGCTATGCTCCATCTTTTTGCAGCGGCCGATGAAGGAAACCCTCTCTCCACACAAAACGTTGCAGAAATTTGTGATGGCGGGGAAGAATCAGCGGAAACATCCACATTTGAAATGTGAGTAGAAATAATTACATAATAAATTAAAAACTAGCTTGTGATTTAAATGTCATTCTCGGGCTATATACATCGTATCATTCAGTGCTTATCCCTTGCAAGTGTTAACTAGTTTTATAAAGAGCCATAATAAACGCATTTTGAAGTGAAAGGGTATTCGACCGGGTTCGAGACCCGGTGTTGACAGACAATGCGTAGTACACCCAGCTGATCTTCCTCTTGAGCCCAGTTAGGCTAGTTGCTTTGTGCTTATTATTTGATCCGGTACCCTATAGTTTGCATAGCTATCTAGGATAAATGTATTTCAGGCGCTGTAAATTAGTCTACTTGTAACTCTCTTCATATATATATATATATATATATATATATATATATAATTATGCTCCTGTGTGTATATTTTGCTGAAAACGAAATTTAATTAAAAGATTCAATGCGGCTGAATCGTTAATTGTTTAATATCTGCGAGGGGTTCGATACTCTGTGACTGTGATTAGTCCTTCTTCCACACAATATGGCTATTAGTAGAAAACTGCATGAACTAATCAAGTTAATTTAAAATTGTCCGTGAAACTTTATTACGCGTTTGTTTCCCTGGGTAGAGTTTTGTAAAATTAGTTTAAGCTCACTGCAAGGCCTTCTTTACATGTTTACTACAGGGTACTGTGCTAGGCTTTCTGTTGTTATTTATGTTGTTATATATACATATATATATATATATATATTATATAATATGCTGCAAACCCACAAGGGAAAAGGAAAACGATTCCAAGGCCTTTCGTGTATTCAGAGCTACACCCTGACGAGGTGTAGCTCTGAATACACGAAAGGCCTTGGAATCGTTTTTCTTTTTCCTTGTGGGTTTGCAGCATTCATTCATTTCACGTGTTTAATTGTGAAATTCGTCCCATACATATATATATATATATATATATATATATATATATATATATGTTCCTCTGTGTATATTTTGTTGAAAACAAATTAAATTTAATTAAAAGATTCAATGTGGATGAATCGAATAGGATAATTGTTTAATATCTGCCACAGGTTCGATACTCTGTGACGGTGCTTAGTCATCTTCCACACAATATGGTCATTATTAGAAAAGTGTATGAACTAATCAAGTTAATTTAAAATTATCCTTTTTCCTTAAAGGTCCGACGAGGATCTGACACGTGTTATAGCTACTTTTCATGACAGTTTTGAAGAAACGCAAATAACCGACAGTGATTTGGAGGTTTTACAGCGCAGCGAACCTAGTGGCCTAAATACGGAGCTCAAAGTATTGGCTCACATCCGGTCCAACGATTGCCAGGTCGTCGGGGAACTAATGTAAGCTTTTTTCTTTTGGTTAAGAACAAGACACAGTGTATTTTCATCAATTTATTAGATGATAAAAATCATGTTTTTTAATTAGTACAATTCAGCTTAAATTAGTTACAGATTTAGCATCCAATAAATAAGCTACAGAGCACAAGACTAACATTATTGGGGACATCTTATATTTTACATAATATTGTTGCAATTGTACATTTTATATATACGAGTAAAACTTTACACAATACATCGATTGCGCACAAATGGGAACTTTTTTTTTATATGCATGCATACGAATTCATCATTCAGCTCAGTTTGACACGGGTCGAATAATTTTTAAAAAATTATAAATTCCCTTCCACGTGACATGTGCAGGAGAGGATTCCAAACAATTTCGGGGATATGCAACTGTTCGAAAAATTTTACAATAACAGGGTCACTCCAGGGGCGAGTCCCGAGTGAGTTAAAAAAGTAGATTCTTTCCCTATTTTTAAAATAGATGACCAATGGCGGTGTTGACAATAATTCCCCGGCATTTTCTCGTAATTGGTAATTTCAATGTTTCATTCTTCACAAACACACCCATAAATTTGGAGCGTGTGATTCGGTCACTATTCATTACTCTCTGAAGTGTATTCGCATCCATTTTAAAAGTCAGTGACTACGCTCGTGAAGCGGTCAACCTCAGTTAGAACGTGTGACTCGAGGTATACTAGTACACTAATAGGCGCGTATATCGGGTTGGCGAATTACAAACTGATTGAGATGAACCCACTTTGTTGCGGACTTAAGTGTGTATTTACACTAGCAGATAAGTCAGGAGTGATGTCAAAAGGGTAAAGGTTAAATTGATCGATGAATTCTTTCTGCGTTACCCAAATCCCGAGCTCATCACAAACACCTGCAATATGGGCCAGATTACTATAAACTCGCGCAAAGCGGGAACACAGCGTTTGATGACTAGTCCGTATCCATAGCCCCGCCAAACGCAATGCTATTAACGTATAGTTATATTTTTAAGGACGAAATTCTCGAATTTAAAGGCGTTCTTATATTTTCCATTCGCCAAAGCGTGATCTTGCATTCCAATTAATATCCTTTTAGGTAGAACTCCCAGGGCCACGTTTTCTATCTGCTTCGAGGCCAACCCTGCAGGCACTGTGTATAGTTTCATCTGTACTCTGTTAATTGGGTATTTTACTGGGGTATGTAGTAAATTTTTTTCAATTTCTATATATTTTGGAGAACTTAATTTCACTCGCGGTACGCGCAGATATGTTTCCATAAAGTGAATCACATCGAGTTTTGCGCCTTCTTCTTGATCAGCTCCCAGATTTAAACAGATCTCAGGGCTCGTACGAGTGAGCTTTATTTTCAGTTCATAAGCAGTTTCTCCGGGAATGTGAAGTCTGTATGCAGGCGTCCAAAGCATTCGTATATCTTTTTGGAATTTGTAAATTTGTTCTTCATACTACTTTTGGCTTTAGGCTGATAATAGCCCTCGGCAGTTAAAAAGGTAACCTTCGCTTCTTCTGAAAAGTTGAGGACATTTTCCAGATAGGCTCGTAGGTGATAATAACCCGTTCCAGCCAAGATGTTGACCTGATTTAAATATACATCACTCTGGCTGAATATGGAGTGTAGAAAGTTTGTTTCGGGAAATACAACATATTTATCATCGTAGTCCGTTCCATTTGAATGGGCTAACGTAGTTTAGCGCACATATGCATGCAGCGTGGATCAAAAATGTAAGGGCCTGAGCTGGATATCACGAATTCTATAGGGGCAATCGGTGAACTAATTGTGTTTAATGGGTTAATTGTAATAAAGTCACTGTGCTCAATAGAAATTTGTGTTGGGGGCATATAAAAGAGGCACAGCTCCGATTTACAACATTGTGAGCTACACAGATGGATGAAGCGTGCCATGACGAGTCAGAAATAGTGCCATCTCTCTCGACAAGTAGTAATCAGCCTATGATTCGTGAGAGCAATGTCCTTAGCTTATACTCGTATCAGTTAAAAAAATGATCAACCATAGGTTTCATTCGCTTAGAACACTTCTTTTTTGATATCCTTTTACGTTTAACGCCACGTGTTGGTAACCCCTTCTTCTGGACAGCCCTCTACTTCTTCCCGCCACCATGCATTTTTCTCTTTGCATCTTTGATGATTTCGTCCCGTGTACGTTTCAAATGTTTTTTTTAGAGCTTCTTTAGGTTTAGCCCCGCCATTATGACTTCTACTGTGTTAAAACCTGATTGTAACGCTTTCCTCCCGAGGTATCTGGCACCCCTCTTCAGCAATGGGACAGCCGTGCGTAGTATGGTTGAAGAAATGGATCCAAGCCCACTCCCACGCTGATATCTCACCCCTTGATAGACTGTGAAAGGCCTTCGGGTCATTATAACTGAATGCGACGAAAGTGTAGCTTCACTGTTAAGCTCCCATCACCGAATGGGAAATTTTTTCCCTCAATCGTTCTTATATATAATGAGACATTGGTTAATAGATTAGTCGCAACATTCGCATAATGGGGTTTGTCATATGTAATGCTCAAGCTCTTCTCTCTATGGTTGGGAATGTGTGCAATGCGCAGCAGACGCGCCTGGGTATCCCCAACAAATTGATGCTCTACGATGTTGCTGCAAATATAGCACATGTCTGGGGATGGATAGCCATCACCCAATTTCTCCAATTTCAATTACATTAAGCTAGACAAGCCATGTTGCGCCTCGTGAAAGGAATCTCTTTGGAGCGCTGCTCTATATCGGCCCTTGGTTATAATTTTGAACGGTCCTCTGCCTTTAATATTTTTATTATCCTGTGATTTTAGGGTCAGAGCATGTGCAGGGGTTTCTTTGTTTACGATTTCGTATACTAAATCAGCCGTAAGATTTGAGCATTTTAAACTTGCGTTTAAGTCTCTCACAACATCCTCGGCCGCACCATAACGACCCGGGCCTAGTGTTACTTCTGTAGTGTAATACAGTGCCTCCCCACTCCGTGCGGCACGCATGGTTTCATTCCTAATTACCCCTGCCTTTTCACACATCACGATCTCTTAGAACCGTAAAAACGGATTCTTTATAATCAATACTTTAGAAGCTGGTGGATAGCTGAATTTCGCATATCCCCACCTCATACGAATCACGTTCCAGTTCAATGGGTCCATGGAGTTCTGTTACAAAGTTGGCCAGGGTGTTGTTAGGATGTACGGACAGAGAAGAAGAAGACGGGAGTGTGACATAGAAGTGGTTAGGAACCATGTTGCATACTATTTAAGCTTCATTATTGCAGCAGCATTTATATAGATGTTCAAGCTTTCTGGGTACCCTAGCCATTACACCAGGTACATTTTTCTCATTCCTGAACCTTTGCTGTCAAAATTGTTTTCAATTTTCAACACATTTTTTCCTAAATTAAAAGACACTTTCTGCAACTCCTCGTGGTAAAAGCCTCCTGTGATTTCCTCTTCTTTCAAATCTTCAACGTAATACATCATTATCTCGCCTTTAGGTCTCATAGCACTAACTTTAAAAATCTCACGTGTCCATCCTTGCTCAAATCCCTTCGCGAATTTATTTCCCGAAAGCAATAGCCTTGCATAATGATTGACTTCGAAACGTGTAGAGTGTGATGGTGCTCTACGAATGTCTTTTCACCTCACGCTGTGTGCGTACCATAAAATCTCGTTAGGTGTTGTCCCAATCGTTCGATAGTGTGAACGGTTGTATGATAAGACCAATGATTCCAGAATGTGTATATATCTGTATGTGTTTTTATGTGTAAAATAGCGATGCATGCGTTCCTTTATGGTACGTTACTCTTTCAGCTAAAAAGGCCTTATGTATAGAATTGCTAGTGTAGTAACTGATATTAAACTCTGTCAGCATGTTCTGAAAAGTTCGGCCTCTAAATTCTTTCCCCATATCCTACAAAAATAGCCTGGAACCCTGTTTTCTTTCAACATCAGCGCTATGGTAGCTTTAGCAACTGTTTCAGGCGATTTATTTTTCAGAGGAATTAGCCACAGATATATAGAGAATACATCTATTATGAGTAGGATGTAGCGATAGCCATCATTATATACTGAATATCTTTGCAAATCTGTTAAATCCGCTTGCCAAATAGAGTCAATCGAAGCCGCTGTTGTCCTGGCTGTTTTAAACCTTTTTCTCACCGGCTTATGAAGTGTATAAGCATCCTGCCCCCGCGAAAACATCTCAACATTTTTTCCCTACTCCATCATTGTAAACACCTCTGTACACTCTAATAACACCGCCATAGGAGACTGGGTTAGAAATTACATAATAGCGTTTTCTTAACCCTTTGAGTCCCGTTAGCCTCTCCTATGCCATTGCAGCAGCCCGGAAACAATGGGAAAATTCACTGTTTTTTCCCAAATTTTTAAACCACTTCCTGACCTGTCTATGGATTTTAAATTAGTTATCCATAAATTTCATGTTTTCTTTTACAATTTTCTGTTAAAATTAGCCATAACTTACTTATATTTATCAAGAAACCGGATATAGTCCTAGATTACAATACAAACATGAGATTGGTGGACAAATGTGACATGCAGATAAACGCAATCGATAGTCTTCGACGCACAATAAAATGGTAAAAGAAGTTATTTTTTCACCTCATAGATATTTCTGTCTTGAATGCACACCATCTATACGTCTTCAAGACAGCCAAGAAGATGACTGTGCGTGAATTTAGTCTCTTTGTTATTCATGCTAAACTGGAAAAGCATGGCAATCCTACAAACCTTACTCCCCGTAGAACTAAAATATATATTTATATTTATTTTTCATATCATTATCATTTCTTCGGCAAACTTTGGAAACAAGCTTATCTAAAGATAAATAACAATAACTAATAATAAAAATAAAAAATTACGCCATTGGGACTCGCTCGTACTCGGCCTGCATGGCCGTAAAAGAGGCCAATGGGACTCAAAGGGTTAATATGTTAGCCATTTGCATATTTTAGAGACACGTGGATAGGGTTGGCCGTTGTTGTTTGGTCTCTTCTTTCTCCTCTTCAGAAATGCCACTGTTGGGGGTGATGGCGTACTCAGTTGTGGCACATGCGAGACTTGCTCCAAGTCTTTTAACCTATTCAGATTTCCTATCAATGTTTTGGGAACATTTATTTGTTGTAGTCTTCCTTTTGTATGTTTCCATCCTGATGGTGAAGGCCTGTCCCACTTTCTCACCAGATCATGGACAATGTCGACGATATTGGATCCCTGTACCCTTGTTCCTTCAACAATGAACTCGCCTGTATCGGTCCAGTGTATGATGGGGTCCTAACTCAATGGAATATAAAGACTTAAGCCTTTATTCCTCAATGTATGTGGAAGACTGCTTTTTAACACATGTTCGATATGTTGCGTTCCGTTATTCTTTGGTTGGTCATCTCTAACGTCGGCCCCAGGTTCTATGTCGCCATGCTCATCGTTGCCCGCGCTGTGCCTAATAACCACGGGGATCTCTGTCGTATTCTTATAATCTTCGTACTCATGAAGAAATTTCTGCAGAGCCTCTTGGTACAAGATCCTTTTCTCATCAGGTGACTGTTCACTGTTTAATAGGTCTATCAATTCGCTTTCCATTCTTTTAAGCCTGTTTTTAGGGGTTCTAGAACCGTGTCTGAACTCTTTGAACTTTGCAGTGAAGCACACACCTCGTGCGGAATCACTACCACTTTCTTCATTATATTATTCTAGTCAGTAAAGGTCCCAAAACTGAAAATACTGTAAGATGGGAAGGAATGATCCCCCTCTCTGTACAATAATTCGCTTTTTCTTCCCCACAGTTTGACTTTAAGAGCTAGTGTGCGTATTATGTTCTTGTAACGACGTAGGCGAGCCTTCTGAGGGAATTTCATTGATACATTACATTTTATAACATTAAGGCGGATTTCACAGATGCACTTTAAAAATTCCGAGTCGATATTTTTAACAAACATCTGCTGCAATGCCCGGGGCAATCGATGATAGATTTTTATTAATTCACGGTATTTCTTCAGCCTATTTGTCATTCTTGAATATACACCGTTTCAGGTTCGTTTGGGAATATATTCGTTCTTAGAAATACCCTAAACGTGTTTCGCGGGTGAAGGTCACAAAGCAAATATCCGTAACGTCGACTTGTAGCTTCTTTATAAACTTCCAGAAACTCCTTAAGCTGATTCGGAACATTTGATTGGCTAATACCCCAATTTGTGACACATCTCTACGTTGCGCGAATAAGCCTAGATATTGTGTATTTAACGACACATTGCGAATGTATCTATTTTTGAAAAATAGATTCTGATTGATGAAGAATACGCTTATGTTAAGATGGTGGGAGAACACTGTAAATGTCTCGGCAAACGTTTTATCCATTTCCAACATGAGATCGTCAATTACATGACTGTATGCTCATTTCCCTTTAACGAATTAACGTCATATACGCCTTTGTGGAAAAAATATCATCTTGGTACTCGTTGAACACTGACTGGTACGTCGAATAGCACCATATTACTTTATGCACAAATTTTGAGAACATCTCCTTATCTTTAATGATTTTAAGCATAAACACAGTTTTACCACATCCTGTAGGGCCATATAATACACGTGGACGGGCTCGTGAACCTGAATTTTTCTACAGATTCCATCTCTAACACGTCACACCCTTAAGTGGAACATTTACAAAACATAATAAAAGTTTAAGTGATGTCCCTTATATTCTACAATCTTGTTTTTCTTCTTCCGCAGAACCGTGAATGACGACGAGGTACAGCATCATGTCCCCATCGTCAATATTACAGACGATCCCGATGACAGTGTAGTTGTGGTTACAGACTCCAACCCCGCTGCCGAACCCCCACCAGCGACACCTGTAACTCCACCACGTGGCAGTTCAAAGCGGAGGCACGATGATGAAGAACCTTCCACGTCAGGTATAAAACGTGCCAGAAGTACACCGATTGTTAGACCCCCAGTAATAGAGTTCCACCCCCACGCTAGCTCCCTCCTTAATTGAAGTTGTATCCCCTTATTCCTGTTTAATTCCGGGTACATCCTCCACATCAGCAGCTTCTCGCTCTCTAGAGGAAGGTATAACATTCGAACTGGTGCGCACCGCTAACCTCACCCCGGCCCTGACTAGAAATAGGTATATAGTCAGGGTTGACCCTGGAACCCTGTATAGCAACAGTGTTGAACACGGACTGCTGCGCGTAGTTGAACGTATTGTGGAGTTTCCCTTCAGAGCAGCGACGAACGTGAAGTCAGGACGAGGTTGTCCTTCGGGTTCGGGTCAGATGACGGGGATGTAGATGATTCTTGGGTAGTAATACCATTCAGACGCTTGGCAGCTGTAGACATAGAATATATCTTGGGCCGTATAATGCAGGCCTCTCAAAGTAGCACGGCCTTCAATATGGACAACTTCACGATAGATATTGACAGAGTATTCCGGGTTGCGGGTCATAGTGCCATAGTGCCACATCTTATACTCTTAACTTCAATTCGCGAGATATTTACAGAAAGCATATAAACGCCAAGTGTGGTTGCGGCTTTAAAGCAGTAGTCTTAGCCCATACGTTTACTGTACTAAATACTTGCGTCAAACATATTTGGTTGCATACGGTTGTGCAGCGTGCCCGTAAACTGGCTTCAGATTGTAAGCTTGAGTTTGAGTGTAATATGGGTCCTGAAGAGCTGAGAAGGGTAGATCAGGAAATGAATGTTCGTATAGTTGTATTTTGGATGGATGATCGTCGTAGGTCTGTGAATATTTTTAAAAGCTGTGTGAGAGATCGTACAAGACCTCTACTTATTTTACGGCTGTCAGGTTCAACGTATCTCCCTATCCATAATATAAGGAATCTTTACGCGAGTTATGATAAAAGTCGAAAATATGGAAGGCATCATGATTTGTGTAAGGGTTGTCTCGAGTTTGCGGATGATATCGTGAAACATTGTAAGGAATGTCACATGGTATGTGAGCAGTGTAAAAGCTTCAAATGTGAAAGTCGTGTAGTTGAAGCTGAGAAGAGGGAATGTAATGTGTGTAGACGTACATTTTTTAATAATAAATGCTTTGAGCTCCAAAAGTCAATTGGCACTTGCAGAAAAATGAGAATCTGTGAAAGTGGTATGTTTCATATGATGGATAATTTGGGGGAATTCACGCATAAATGCGATGAAATTCACTGTTCGACATGTCATGAAAAATATAAGGCAGACGGAGTAAAGCATGTATGTTATATGAAAGATGCTAAGCCTAAAAATAAACCCTGTATAACCGTGTACTACGATATACAAACTTACACAAACTCTGAAACCAAAGAGATTATCCCACATCTACTTGTAAGCCAGACTAACTGCGATGAGTGCATTGAGGTTGAGTGTGATGAGTCTCACAAACGTGGTAAACGGACAAACGTTTTTAAAACGATCGCACACAAAAGCCCTGTGAAACTCTTTGTATCCTATATTGTCAAGTTGGCGGACAAGTTAAAAAAAATGACTATATTTTTGCCGATAACGGCGCAAAATTTGACACACAGTTCCTTCATAAGGAACTGCTTGAACACGAGTCATCGGAGATATTTACAGGCGACCCCTTGAAAAGGGGAAACAAACTTATACAGATGCAGATAAGTGGTAATGTTTAGTTTAAAGATACTTTATTATTCACACCTTGTAAACTAGCCAAGCTACTGAAGGTGATGGGTGTAGCCGCCGAAGTTTCAGAAGGGTATTTCCCTTACAATTTCCTCACTAGCGACACTTTAAATTACGAAGGACTACCTCCCGGCAAACAATACTTTAACTACACTAACATGAGTGATAGTGAGCGTGAAGATTTTGACCGCTACTACAACAGTTTTAATGAAGCTAATCCTTACAATATAGCTGATGAATGTGAGCGTTATTGCGTGAATGATGTGATCGTGCTTAGAGTATGTTTCCAGGCCTTTAGAAGGATGTACATAGACCGTTTCAACTGCGATCCGCTGCAAGTCGCAACCACAATCGTCTCATTGTGCTTTACGGAGTTCAAGAAAAATTTCATGCCTAAAGACACCTTAGCCGTCATTCACAGAAACAACCTCGCAATTATGGGCATAAGGCTATTTACTGGCTCATACACATACAGCAGCAGACAGGAGTATACATAAAACACGCCCGTAACACGGGAGAAGTACCTATTAAGGTCAATGGTCGTACTTTTGGGTTGATGGTCTAAGCGAAGACCGTGCCACTGGTGAGAAGACTGTGTACTCCTTTAACGGTTGCTGGTGGCATGGATGCCCACGTCCTGAGTGTGTAATCGTAGGGGATATCCACGGTAGATCTCCTGCCGATAGTCTTGTATGGACCCGCGCCCGCGATCAGCTTATAGGCTCCCAGTTCACTCACAAGATCTTGTGGGAGCATGAGTATGATGCACGGATGGAAACAGATGGGCAGCACCGCGAAGAAATAAACACCATCAAACGTTCAATCGTATTGGATCCTCTCAAATGCGGTGATAACTTGTTCGAAGGGCGTACAAACCCATTCAAGATATACTTTCTGCCAACGGAGGGCGTGAAACTCCATTACTACGACTTCTGTTCTTTTTATCCCTACGTGATGAAGAACAGTCCGTACCCTGTAGGTGCACCTGAAAAACTGGTGGGACCTGACCTGCCCACCATCGAGGTGTTCTCAACAAATATGAACAAGTACTATTTCGGTCTTTCTTTCGTAGACGTGCTCCCCCCCCTCGCAATTTATGGATGCCGATCTTACCCGTCGTTATAGATCACAAGCTCATGTTTCCCCTGTGCGTGAAGTGCGCAGAGGAGAATAATGGGTCCTGTAATCACACAACCAACCAGAAGATCAGAGGTGTATATACAAGTCCTGAGCTGTCCCTAGCCGTCCGCCATGGTTACAGAATATTGAAGATATATGAGGTGTGGAGGTTTCAGAAGCTCCCAACCTTTTCACGCCGTATATAAATACTTTTTTGAAGGATAAGTGGAAGCATCAGGCTACCCGCGAGGGGTTGAGAGCGAGGGTGAAAAATCGGCTTATATTCAGCGTTACCGTGACCGTGAAGGGATACAACTTGACCGGGCCCAAATTGTTAAGAACCCTGGCAAGCGCTTTAGTGCAAAGTTATGCCTAAATAGTCTTTGGGGCAAGTTTGCACAGAATACAGGTAAGGGGAACGTTCATTTGGCCCAAAGTTATAACGAGGTGTGGGATTATGCCAATGCCCCGATAAAGAGGTTATGGAGATCGTGAATGTTGGTAACACGTACATAATAAAGTACAACATCACCGAATTGGCCACAGATACCTTCCGTGTTACAGACATACCTGTAGCCAGCTTCACAACGGCATACGCACGCATCAGGATTTGGGGACTACTGCACTCTCTTGGGCGGAGGGTGCTGTACGCTGACACAGATAGCGTAATATTCACGGTCCCTGTGAATACATGCCGCCTATTGGGAATTCCTCGGAGAGTTGACTGACGAGATCAAGGATGAGTATGGTGATGGTGCATACGCTGACCCCTTTGTATCAACAAGGCCAAAAACCTATTGGGTACGGGTGAGGATGGGGGAGGAGCTGAAATATATCGTGAAGGCGAAGGGTATCACGCTTAACCTGGCGAACCGAGAGGTCGTTAACTTTGACTCGTTGAAGGAGCTAATATGCTTAGAAGATGAGGGTGACCAACCACCCCAACTGACTGTAGGGACCCACAATTTTCGGGCAGAGAAACTGGGGGACGTGAAGGAAATTATGGGCACAAAGGTGTGTCGTAACACCTATAGGAAACGTTACCAGGTGCCTGGCACCTATGATACCATACCCTTTGGGTACCATAGTACTGAATATATATATATGTCTATTGTTAACGAAATGTTTATTTTATTTATTACGTATACTTGAATATGTAAATAATTCATGTTTCAATTAGGGTTTCATTTTCTCCTTTGTGTGTATGTGTGTGTGTATGTACAGGAAAAAGTCATAAGCTCCGCCCACTTTGAGATCAATCAAAGGGTCACGTGACTCCTGCTACTACCTGGGCATATCTCTACCCCTGCGTGCTCAGTTGGCCAGCAAGCCCTGGGTCTCAGACGTATATTTGAAGAATTCTCACGTAGACGAAAAATAGTGATGAAGACCTTTGATATTGCGTGTTCGACGTTTATGAAGTGGTATTCGGTAAATTCGGAAGATGTGGTGAATACTGAAAGAGGGCCAAGCCCTCCCTCCTTTGAGACTTTTAAGGCTACATTGAACCGTGCGAAGCTTGAGGAACAAGATGTTCAAATACTTTATGAATATTTTGGCGAGAGCATTGCTGGATTTCGCGGCAGAAACGATGTAATGGACTACGTTGCAAGGCTAAACTGTATAAAAGCGTACATATACCCTGAAGTGAAAGAAACAACGCGTGCAGAAGAGAAGCAACGGATATGGGTAGTGAGTCTTGTTGATGAGTGGTGTGACAGGCGGTATTATGTCATGCTGCATCATACAGAATACGCGTACCCTGCGACTGAGAATGAATCTCGTCATAATGGATAGTCTAAAATACTTTTACCACTGCATTCATATATATCATGACGAGGTTCGCAGTGAGGTTGTGGCTAAAGACCTGTGTGCGTTTTTAATAAAATTTAGAGACGAGTATCGACTGTTAAACAAAAAGGATAAATACGGGCACATGTTTCTCTCAAATAGTGCGCCGGATTTTTAATGTGTTAGTTTGTGGAAATGAACGTCTAGTGCGCATTCCGATAAAACATTAAAACCGATATTGCCCCATGTATCGGAAAATGATTGCCCGTATAATGGGTACAAGTACTCGCATGATTCTTTCATGCTGGAACAAACCCGTACACGAAACATTAACGCTTGGTATGACTCACTCCTCCACACCTGTCCGAGCCAAACGCGCACCGGTTGCTCATAGTCATCTCAGAGCTTGACCGACTGGGTGCACTCTACAATAGAAAACGATGGAGCTTCCTTTGAGCAGCATTCTCAATGCCGTATACGACGTGTCCGTGACGAAGTCATTGCGTGTGTTCAGACGTAAAACCGGTGCCATTAACTATGTACGCGAAATGACTTGTAGACAAGCAAACTCTAGTAAACGTAATGGTGTTTATTTAAGTGTTGAGGAGATGAATAGAGTCTTCGTGAGAGTTGAGAAGTGGGGTGAGGATCGTTATAAAATACCTGCAGGTGTAGGTACAAGAATAGAACAGATTAATGATACCCCCTCATATGCCATTGTTTGTACGTTGTGTGTAAATAAAGATCAGCCATGCATTTATATACAACTGATGTGGAAGAAGCATCTGATAATAACGTTCTTGTCCCGACGCGAAACCGCTTCATCCTCGACAGAATGTTTGAAATCGTCGGTTTCCGCAAGCTAAAGCCTATATTAGACGCCCGTGTTACGGATATGGTTTATTTTGATACGGTTCTTGAATACGCATACACCGCTCTGCTCGAAGGGTTTACTGAATGTAGGAATGAACATGGCGAGAATGGTCTAGAGATGGATACTTATTTAAAAGGTTTAGATTCTTCGAAATATCATGAACTTTGGTACAAAGGATTTGAGCGGTACAGGGCAGAGCTCGCCTACACTGTTCACCCTGAAGAATTGCATCTTTATATAATGAGCAGCTGTCGTTACGACTTTGAAGATTATTTCAACTGCCGCTGTGCGTTGTGAAGAAGAGTTCACGATTGAAAAGCTCGGATCGGTAAGAAAAATTCCTCGATTTGAAAGGAGTGTTTATAAGCTTGAATTTAATAACGATGTTGTGGCTAACGACGCCCTCTTTTGCGTGCTTTTGATTGTATTCCGTCCGTGTTTGAAGATAATTTGCCAACCAATTGTAAAGTGGGCACAAAAATAGTATGGAACGAATTGAAGGCTCTTTACTAGTGCTTGCATAATACCGAAAATTTTCAATACCGGTATTTGGAGGCAATTATGCTAATCCCGGTATTGATACCGGTATTATGAAAAAAATAATTTATTTTGATTTATTATGGTGCCACCCTACCAACCCTCCCACAAGTCTGAGGGACTTGCAGTACTCACCGTATTTACTATAAATTAATGACCCAACTCCAAATAGATGGCATTCTATTCGAAAAAGTTTATACAGTAAATTACTAAATTGTAATAAAAATATTATTTGAATTTTTTTTAGCATATTATTATACAACTACTGGGGTAGATAGAAATTATTAGTATTAAATATTTATTTCTTAGTTTGATTTTGAAAGTATGCTTTGAGGAAACAAAGAGCATCTAGGGATTGTTCAGATAGACTTGATCTCAGTTTCGTCAGAAATAGGCCTGCAGCAGAAAAGGCTCTTTCTGATTCTGCACTTGTAGGTTTAATTGAAAGCAGTGCCTTGTACAGCTTCTCTAAATTCTCACTTCTCTGTAAAGTAACTTCCAAGCTTTTAAATTCATTAGTAACATCAAAATCAATGGAATTTTTTTTAGATGGCACTTTTCCGTTTGTCCATTTCTTGCATGTATTCACTCAGTAATGAATCTGCTTCCACTTCAGTCTTATTTGCAGCTACATTTTCAGGGTTACATGGAAATTCCTGTTCTTCCATTTCTATCTCCAAATCAACCACATTCTTAGGGAAAAGTCTTTTATGGAGCCTTTCTGCAGTTCTTTTGAGAACTAATTTTGATGGAACAGAAAAACTTTCCTCTTCTTGAACTTTTAAAACTTCGGGATTATGAAGATATTTGATTAAACCTACAATGTCTTGCTGTCTTCTTGAAATGTAACGATTTCTAAGACAATCTTTTAACTCTTTTGCTATTGGATTATTTTTCTCTCCTAGTTTCTTTGAAATAAATTTCATTGATGATTCAGCTGTCAGGAGTGATGCATCTTTCGAGCATAACCCTTTAAGAATTATTTCAACAGGACGTAAGGTGTCATAAAGGTTTTCAATAATTTCCCACTCTGTTGAAGAAATGGCTACAGTTGAATGAATCACTCTTAAAGCTAGTGCAATAAATAGTTTTCTTTGATAGAAAGGAATAGAAAACGAAAAAAAGAGGTTAACTGCAAAATACCCCGAAACTTTTTTTTTCTCCGAATCCTCCAAAAACAGTTTATTTGCCCATCGGAGGACTAAATTGCCTAAATTTTAAAATAGCAATTTTTGTCGATACCGAAAACCTATAATATCGGTATCGGTATTATTTGTACTTCTTCAATACCGGTATTAATACCGGTATTTCAATACCGGTTTTAACCCCTACTCTTTACATTGAGTATAGGTACCCGCACACCTTGAGTGGTGAAATAATGTTAAATTGTATTTATTGCACAGTACAAAGCAACAATGATTTAACTAGATTCGATTTCGTGCGAGTTTAGTATTTTAGTTAAGTGCAGTAGAACATAATGTGTATATATATTTTGATGCATATTATTTGAAGTTTATATAAGTATGTATTTGCTCGTACATACACTACCAGTCAAAAGTTTAAGTATACCCTGAAATATTCATAAATTTCAAATTTTGTTTAAAGTTTTTTATTTATTAACTAAGTTATCATGACACAAATTCATAAGTACAAACATGGGAACTTAAATAACAACAAATCAGGACAATTTACCAAAAGCAAAGTCTAAATTTTAGCTTAATCAAAATAGCCTCCTCTAGCAGCAATTACAGCAGAACAAATTCGAGGCATGCGCTCAACAAGAGAAAGAAGATAGTCTGGTGAAAGCTGCTGCCAGCACTCTTGTAAGAGTTCCCAGAGCTTCTGAGCACTGGATGGCTGCTTGGCTTTCACTCGTCGATCCAATTCATCCCACACTAGCTCGATGAGGTTCAGATCCGGGAACTGTGCTGGCCATTCTATAACTGTGAGCTGACCTTGCCGTTCTTTCTGCTTCAGGTAATTTTGACACAGCTTGGAAGTGTGTTTAGGATCGTTGTCTTGCTGCATTATGAACTGTTGGCTAACTAGTCGCAGTCCAGATGGGATGGCATGGCGCTGTAGAATGCTGTGATAGCCACGTTGGTTCAGTATTCCAGTGACTTTGTGGAGACCTCCAACTTGCTCACCTGCAAAACATCCCCAGACCATCACACTTTCCCCACCATGCTTCACTGTTGGCACAACACACTACTGTGTCATTCTTTCACCCGCTCTGCGCCGCACAAATACTCTGCGTTTGGATCCGAAAACTTCGAATTTTGATTCGTCAGTCCAAAGGACAAATTTCCACTGCTCAACAGTCCATTTTTGGTGTTTTTTAGCCCAGGCTAGCCTTTTCTTTTTGTTCTGGAGTCTCAGCATTGGTTTCTTTGCTGCAGTTCGTCCTTTTAATCCTGCCTCTCTTAGTCTTCTCTGAACAGTTGATGTTGAAACTGTTGTACTTCTGGAGTTGTTCAGCTGGGCTTTGATTTCAGGTGCTGTGAAGCTCTGTTGCGCAGACTGGTCACTCGGATATACAGTACTTGTCCTCTGAGTCTGTTGTGGTTCTTGGTCGCCCTGACCTTTTTCTGTCCTTATTTTGACCAGTTTCTTCGTACCGTTTAGTGGCACAAGCAACCGCATTCACAGAAACTTTAAATTTTTTGAAATTTGCCTCAGTGATTGGTCCTCATTTCTCAAAGTTACAATCGACTGTCTTTTTTCTGTTGTTAACTGAGCTATGGCACCCAGTTTTGCTTTTTGAAACACGGAAATATACCTTAAACTACACAGTTAGCTCCTCTTTAAGGATTTTATATGTAAAGACCTGCAGCGCATGTTAATAACCGAACACATGTATTAACATACTCCTGAAGAAACACACTACCCCATTAAAGACTTTTAAACTGTTTTTGGACCTTTGTGCAGAGCTAATGGCATTAATTTTAGGTTGCATGCTAGACGCAAATTAACACATTTTGAAGGCTATTTTGAAGAAGCTTCTGTATTACAACACACTGCATAGGGCAGATGCACTGAAGCATACAATATGAAAGCCAGGTAAGCAAATTCATCTCTAGTACCTGTTAAGTTTACATTTGAAGTTTATGTCATGAGTTAAGCAGCAAAACATTGGAGATTAGTAGGTGTACTTAAACTTTTGACTGGTAGTGCAATTAAATGTATATTAAATGGGTATATAGTTTTACCCTGTACTACTATTATTTTGATTTTATACAAGTTTTGGTGTTTATATACATATAAGTGCGTATTTGCTCGTACATCTATTAAATGGTTATATAATTTTATCCAGTGCTGTGCTCGTTACTTTATAAATGTAATGCAGTTACCGTTACCACAGTCTAAATGTAACGCCGTTATCGTTACAGTTACCACTTATAAAATATTATATAAACATTTGCTTGTGCGAGTATGTGTTGGTTTGTATCCACTAGTTAATGCATAGGCTATGAAGTCTGTGCATGCCTTCATTGCGTTGTTATGACTTATAAGGCATAATATTTTCAAAAAAGTGAAACAAAATTACTGCAAGATTTATTACTAGAAATTGCAACATAACAAAGGATGTAGCATACTATTGATACTAATTTACTAATGCTAAAATATACCAGGAAAGTTTAGTTTTGCAAAACAATAATACGAAATACTAAAGAAATGAATCAAATGAGTTATTGTGCATTGCAGAACGTTGTACCCTCGGCCTCTTCATCGAGTTCATTATCGCTACAGGGTTGATCAGGTTGTATAGCAATGTTGGTGGTGGTGCTTTTCGTGGTATCTTCGCATGATCCACTTGCAGCAGTAGTACTCCCAAAAGGCCTAAAACATATAAAATAGGCAAAATTAATTAAAAGTTTCCAGTAGTCATATTACAATATATGTGGTACCGGTATGCTCTCCAAGGAAATAAATATCCAGATATTTTTGTTTAATCATATATTAATATTATTAGTATGTAGTATATGCTATATTAAAATGCCATTCAGAGAGAGAGAGAGAGAGAGAGATAATAACAAGGTTACCAACTGTTAAAATATTAAGTAGTCTTATTGCTCTCTTTTTCGGTAGATTCGAAAAATATGCAAATAGCTTAGATTCGGATATTTAAGGTTATTTCGGTTAAACTATCATCGCAGAAGCCTACGTTAATTTGCAAAACATGGTGTCATAGATAGTGGAAATAAATCACTATATTTGAGGCCATAGTTTTAAGATATTGTTCGTAGCATTGGCTACATTGATAGGCTATTAAGATATTGTTCGTAGCATTGGCTGCATTGATAGGTTATTAAGATATCATAAAATACATACTAAAATAATAAACATACTTGAATGCGCGAACGAAGTTTGATCCATTGTCGGTTGTTGTTTTGGTTGTTTTATTTTGAGTGGAAAAATGCACACGGATGTCTTCAAGAGCTGTGGCCAGGACATCATAGGTATGACACCCTGTCAGCCGACGGCATGCAAGCACAGCGTGTTTTCGCTCGAGCGTCTGGGCGTCAATCCAATGAACCGTGACTCCAATGAATGATCTGTGAATGATCAATGAACTTCATTAGCTACATTATATAGGAGACAAAAAGTAATTAAAATTTCAAGTGTTTTTAAAGTTGTTACTTTCATTACATTCTTAATGGAGTCATTAATATTACAAATAAATTGAAATATAATAGTACATGATTAGGATCACTTTAACATATTGCTTCCCAGGAAACTCTCTTTAACATATTGCTTCCCAGTGTTAATCACTTTAACATATTGCTTCCCAAACATAGACATTACACAACCAATTACAGTTACATTACAAAAGTTTATAGTACTTAGAGATTAGCTAGTCGAGAAAATGTAAATTTATGGACAACTTAACTTATTATGCTTTGCCATTTTTTGTGAATGTAAAATATTTGGATCACCTGAAGATCAGGGTCCCCAGCCTTTTTTAGTTAGGCTTAAAAGGCTAACTAACGAAAATATCAAGACCTAACCTAACCAATCGTTAGGTCAACTGTACGCTTTTGACGATTGGTTAAGTTAGGTTAGGTCGTGATATTTTCGTTAGTTAGCCTAGATTACCAACCACTTTCTAACTAACCAACCTTTCCCTTTTTAACATATTGCTTCCCAGTGTTAATCACTTTAACATATTGCTTCCCAGGAGGGATCACTTTAACATATTGCTTCCCGAATGCTTTGGGAAGCAATATGTTAAAGTGATCCCAAGATTAAATTATTTATAAATTATTATAAGTTACATTTATAATTTAATATGGTATATAATATTATTAATATATAATTATACCTATCAGTATAAATTCTGTAATAAAATTAAAAATATATTTTGAAATATTGATATATATAATTAAGTTAACGATAACTTCCCCACTTACTTGTACGCTAATAGCCTTATGTAGATAATGTTTTATTGTTTTTTTTAAGTAGCGTCTACTGGGGTTATTCGGTTGGGTTCATTATTTGGAATTATTTCCCGTCTCTCATGCGTAAGGAATGCTATCAGACGGCGCACCTGACGTAGGCCTCGCTGTATCTTTTCATCAATGTTTGTCTCAAATATTATAACTAACAAAAAATAAACCCTAGCTGAAGTAAAAATATATAAATAAAGATAGTGTGCGCATATAATTTCTACAAATTCTTTATTTTTCCTCACGTTTACACGAAAAAATGCAGCTGGACAGAATAGCCCCAGTGACGAAATTTCACCAGGGCTAATCGGACAGGAAGTTTGGTTGTTAATAACCTACAACTCACAAACAACATTTCTAAAAATTGCACATTTGCCTTTCAACAGCAATTAATTAACGATACTGTCCCAAAGCCATTTTGAAATTGGAGCAAAACTGTGGCCACCAGGCGAGGTCTTGCTAAATATTGGTTTTTGAGACCCCAGATTTCGCCAAAGGGTTGTTTTGCACCATTTTTACTACTTTTTTTCAAATGTTGCTCAAATTCACTAAAATCCACAAAATAACATGAAACTCAGTCTAATTATGTAAAAGAGCTTCCTCTAGCATAATCCACCAGCAAATTTAAATTTTTTTAATTTTTTCATTTTTAATTAATTTTTTAATGGTGGTGGGCCGATTAGCCCCGGACTGTTCGCCGGACCGAATAACCCCGGTCGACGCTAACTAACCTGTTACGACAGCTCCAAGCATCAGCAGTCGTTGCAACCCATTCTGCTTGCGCAAGTTGTTTCTTGAGTAGCAAGTAACCAGATTCATATTTAGCAACGATCTCACTTTTCAATGCTTTTCTGCCAATAACAGTCTTATTTGGTTGTAGTGTTGTGATCAATTTTATGAAAGACTGACTTTCAACTAGTCTGAGAGGCAACATCATCTCGACAATCAAATTAATAACAAGTCCATTCACAGTTTTCTGTGTAACTCTGCTACTCTGGCCGAACGTTTGTTCCAATGTTCGTTGCGATTGCGATGCGATTAGGCTACCATCAGTTGAAGTTCGTTTCTTACGTGGGGTTTGGTCACACGCATCAGATGACTGTGAAGAGGCAGATCTTTTATTTGATTTAGATTCACTTGCACCTACTTTTACACACTGATCGAATCTGTTTTTTTGAGAAGCATGTTTAGTTGAAATGTGTTTCCGCAAGTTAGAAAGAGATCGATTATTAGTACTGCAAATGGAAACTTTAGGACGGCATAGTTCACAGCTAAATTTTACATTATTTGAAGAAGCTCCAATAAACTTGGAATATTTTGAGATATAAGGCCACGGACTTGTCCCTTCACTTTCACCTTTTGCAACACTTGACTGATCAGATTTACCTTCAGTGTCATCCGTCACAGTTACTGGTTCGTTATCAGTCATTTTGAATCGACACGTTATAGCTACCAAAGCTGTCACGTATGGGCGGGGCGGAGCAAAATACTGCACAACCGCACACTTCAGTACCAGAGGGCAGACTGACTGCCACAGTGCTGTCAGTGTAGGGGGAGAGGGTGGATGGGGGTAGGCTGCCATCTTGCCAACGGCCAACATCACACCTCGCTCATAGTGAAGGGACAAATTTTTAACGATTAATGAATAATGAGTGAGGATCGAAAGAAACTAATTGCGAGCTACGATAAAAAAGTAACGAGTAACGACTAACGAATGTATTTCCCTAAAAAAGTAACTCATTACTGAAAGAGTTACTTGATTTGAAATGTAACGCCGTTACCGCTACCGTTACTAAAAAAGTACCACGTTACGTAACGGCCGTTACCTGTAACGCGTTACTGCCAAGCTCTGATTTTATCCAGTACTAATATTATTATTTAAGAATGTCTAAATATATATATATATATATATATATATATCGTTAAATGTGTGTATTTTTTATGTATATTATTTTTTAATGTATATTTATCTCCTATATATTTCATGAATTATTTCCCTTAACTCCTCCAAATGAACAGAATGATGTAATGGTGTTTTATTTAATTCTTTTGGTTGTATATATAAACGATATTAAGGAATAACTGGGAGATGGGAAAATATATATATATATATATATATATATCAAATGGATGGTTACGCCTTCTAAGCCGACTGACGGATTTCAAAGCCAACTGTCAAGAATATCTTCAAATAAATAGCGCAATCTGGCAACTGAAAAGTTAATTAATATATATACACATACACCTACCTTCTAAGTCTTCTAAGCCAACTGGCGGATTTCGAGTTCTAAGCCAAGTGAGGCTACCCGAGGTCTCATTATGCGTCTGTGTTTCGCAGACGATGGATGGTCTCTTCCTCTCTCCTCCCTTCCTCTCTTACCTTCCTAAGCTAGGGAAACCTCTTTGGGAGGCGAGGTTAGGTGGACTCCCCCAGCTTGCTAGGGGAATTCCCCCTTTCTTTTTTTTTGGCACCCTGGAGGGGGGGGGGGATTTGGCACGGGGAGTGTTGGCACCTTGCAACATTTTATAAACATTACAATTGCTCTGCACTCGTCTTCTTTGCAGTCATACTACTGAAGGTTACTCTGTTGAAATTGGCTGCGCAAAACACATCTCTGACTGGCCAGTAGTTTGTGGCTGAATTTTACCTCACTGAAATGTATTTGCTTTTACTTAATTTTTTTATTTATAATTTACTCATTTATAATCCCGAAACATTTATATATATATATATATATGTAGAAAGTGTCCAAATTTGGCTACACACACACACACATACACACACACACACACACACACACACACATACACACACACACACACACACACACACACTGTACTCATTTTGCGTCCAAATTATGCTTGTGAATTTTGAATATACACAATCAGTTCTGTATCTATTAATTCGTTGCTGTTCCTCTCCTTCAGGTTGTACAAAGGAGGCGAACTTCTGACGTCCGAAGTGAAGCAGACCGAGGAAGGAACCAAAGTGTTTACTGAAATCAGGGTAAAAGCCAAGGATAATAGCAAGGAAGTCACGTGTCAGGTCAACCACCCAGCCATGAAGGAGCCAAGGTCTTTGACCCAACGACTCACTGTTCTTTGTAAGAATAATGGAAATTCATTAAGACCTAAGGCATCTTTGACCTATGGAAATATTTAGAGCAGTGGCTCCCAAACTATGGTCCGCAAATGTACTCGGAATATGGTATGCAGTATGGTGCATTACGTACATTATTTCCTAAAAGAGTCTTCCAAAATTTGAAAAGCGGCTCAGGTGGTCATTAGGGACCAAAAGTTTGGGAACCTCTGCCTTAGAGGAATATCAAATAATCGGCGCAGCCACAAACAACTTGCCACCTTTTGAAGCTGATCGTTTGTTCCTGAAGAATTTAATCACTATTTTTAGCTTTGAGAAAGAACTTTAAATGCTTCTCAGGATGAAGCCATAAAGAAACGAGGCGCTAAAATCCTTTTAATTTTCGAGAATTCACTGCTTGGTTTCATGAAAAAGCTTTAATAGGTGTTCTGTACTCCATCTTAATTTCAGTAACTCAAAAAACTCGAAAAACGGATGGATATCGTTTCATATAACGTTCGGAATGTAAAAGAAAAGTTCACACTCACACACACACACACACACACATGTGCGCATATTCGCAAAAGTGAGATACCTAAATTTTTAAATCAAATACTGTATATCTAAAATACTAATTAACCATTTAACTTAACCTAATCTTAGTGTCATCGAACCGAGGCTAGAAAGTTGTTTCCAGTTAAGTCATTAAATAGTGAGGTACTTATTAATTTATCCTTACCTAACCTAATGAGGACCAACTTCTCTTTTTTACGACAGTAAAACTTTCTCGATTTTGTATACAAAATATTTCAGTATTCTGACATACCAAAAGTATTACCTCATACAAAAATTACTCCACTACATCTATGAATTATTACACATTCGACCTCACTTATGCCCAATTGCCTATGCACACGCACACGATATATATATAAAATTTTCAGATTGGAAGTGTTTTAAGTAGTTTACAAGTTTGAGGTATAGAATAACAACAACAACAACAAAATTGCAACTTTATGTTGTAGAAGTTAATCGTATAATGTGAAATTAAATTTCTAAAACGGTGTTCTCTTTTTCATTGTCAGTTTCCCCTTCGAAAATCATGGGTCGAGCGTCTCCATCAGCGGTGGAAGAAGGGAATCACGTGACCCTTTCGTGTGAGTCGTCGTCGAGCAATCCCCCCGCAAATATAACTTGGTATTCGGAGGGGTCGATTCTGAAAGGCGCGTCACAACACCTAACAGACGGCGAATACAACGGCAAAGGAACGAGGTATACATTCATTGTTTTTGTTTATGACTTCCCATTCGAGAATTATATAATTACTAAACCTTCATTTCCAAGTGATTAACATTTAGGAATAAAAATTTATGACCAAAATTGCCGGTGAACTTCGAGGGTCATAATTCGGTTCGAGACCTAAACGCCAAATAAGATGAAAAGTCAAAATAAAATGGAAAATAAATAAAACAGAACAAGGTAATATAAACGTCACATTTTTATGACGATTCCATCCGCTTTTCTCATACTGACTTTGGCGCAGCTTTATTTTTGACGTTTAACTTACGGAAGGAGAAATCCTGCGATGCTCTCGAAATGTGTTTGACCACAGAATCTTTTCTTTCTCTCCGTCGTTGACAGAGCAAAAATTTTAATGCAAAGGTTAAAACTTCATCAAAACCTTCACACGAACTTTATTCATTAATTTGGTTCATTTTTCAAAAGATATCAAATTGGGTTTAATCCTTAGACCAATTGAAACTCAGAAACTGATATATATATATATATATATATATATATATATATATATATAGAGAGAGAGAGAGAGAGAGAGAGAGAGAGAGGAGAGAGAGAGAGAGAGAATTACAGAGTTGCAGGCTAACAAAGACCCTAAGATCCTCTCTATGTTAGCCCCAAAAAGTAGGGGAAACAAAATGAAAATAAAGAATATTGAAAACTCATACCATGCTTCGCTTCTAGACGTGTAAACCTTTCAACAGAAATAACAATCAGAGTAAATTATAGAACAGACAAGGCTCCCCCTACTCCGCCAATCACTACTGACAGAAAATAGTTGTGATAGAGGATTTATAGGAAAGTAGGAAAAAGTATAATGTAAAGAATAGCTTCAGAGTTCATTCGCACCATACGTACACTCTCACGTGCATCCACTTACACATTACAAGAGAGTGGAAAATATAGGATAATATGAAACACCAAACTACTTAATCCAGTCTACACAATACATTTTATTTTATTTTATTAATTTATTTATTATATACAAGGGGAGAGAGAGAGATGAAAAACAAATTGAACTAAGCGAAACTTCAAAGAAAATGTATAAAACATTTAGTACTTTTGTTTTCGCAAATGAAGAACTGAAATTAGTAAAAGCAATTACACCCTTGTTTACTAATTAAATTAAATGATTATGCATTCAAATTAATTGCTACACCTCAGGAAAAATATGTAATCTGCTGAAAATGTTTCGAAAACGTATATTTTAGTCTGTATTACAGCAAGAAGTAAACTTAAATAAATTGATGTTAATATGCATTTAATTAAATGGATTTTTTTTTTGGACAACAGCAATCTGAATTTAATTCAATGGATTTTGGAGTTTTATGTAGACAAGAGGAGGACCTCCGTGAAATGAAAAATCATCGCACTGAACACCTGATAAGATTTTAAAGGTTGGATGGACAACACTGAATTGAATTTTCCATTGAGAAAGAAATTAATTCTTGAAAAATTAAAAGATAGTGTAAGACAAGACTTAAAATGAAAGGCACTTTTTCTGGATGCATTTAGATACTACGAAGCGTAGAATTTTTTTTTTTTTAATATAACAATGCAAAAGTGTGTGTGTGTGTGTTGGACAGTTTTCAGTTAATTGGCAGATTAAGGTACGCCACTGTAAAAACTGGAGTGAAGATAAAGAATGAATGCTCTGTTCCCGCACAAAAATCTCGGCGCAAAAACTAAAACTGGAAATTAGGGTATCACCATCCCAACCTTTCCAGACCTTCATACCGGGAAAATATTACGTTTTATTAGTGGTGTACCGATAATCACCATCGGCATCGGCAGAATCGGCCATTTTGGGGCATCTGCATCGGCATTGACCAAATTTACCCGATTTTCTCACCGATTCTTTGAAATTTTAAAAGTTTCACTACAAAACAAAATCTGTATTTATAGAAAATTGAACAGACAAAAAACACTTTATGATTATTTATACTCATTTCAAAGTGTAATTATATAAAAATATTTTACATATACGAAAAAAGCAAAGCTTAATAAGTTAAGTTGCCCATAAATGTAGGGAAAAGTGGGGCAACTCGGAACATCCCCTCTACATCCCAAACTGGTGCTGTCATCTATCTTTAATTTATCTCCGTCGGTGCCGACACTGATCGGTGGCCTTGAGACAGTGGTACGGGGCGGGTTGCGCCACACAACTCCGCAAAAATTAGAAAGTCTAATTTTTAATCCATTTGATCTATCATCAGCAAATTTTTCCTTGATTCATAATTCCAAAGCTGTATGAACATGAACTTATTTTGTCGCTTTTTGTGTGTAGGCTACTTATGGATCAGTGTTTGATTTTCACGTATCGTCGTGTCTGAAATTTCATCAGTGACCGCGTGGTACTGAAATTTGGGAAAATGGACAAAAAGGAACCCCGGGTTCTGAGTTGCCCACGATTTTTTTAACCAAAAATTTGCAACGGTTTTCTCAAATTCCCGTTACACGTAATGCAAAGCTAGAACGCTATAAAAAGTGATACAGAATGGAAGACAGAAGGTGAAGATAAATGTTTTTGTATTTAATGCGTCCAAATACTTGTTCTATATGCCTACAAAATTGTGATTTCCTTACGAGTCCGAGTTGCCCCACCTTCTCCTACATTTTCTTGAAGTAGCTAATCTCTAAATATTATAAACTATTGTAATCTACTCTATGTTAATAATACTTTTATATTAAGTTGTACTTTATAATTTATATATTAAACCATTTTATTATGTTGAGTTTATTTTAAGTATTTTATAAACTCAAATTATATATCCATTTTTTTATTCAAATTGGCCACCAGGAACTTGAAATTTTAATGAAAAATTTTGTTGTTGTTTATATTGTTGAAGAAAGAAAATACCTTCAACATAAGGAAAAACAATTACTTTAAATATTGGTATTCAATTTATGAAACTAATATAAAACTATTTTATGATATTACTGAGTAATAAAACTATTTAACATCACTTTAGCTAGACTACAGTATATGAGTAACAAATTCTGGTACTGTATATTGTGGAGTGAGTTAAAGAAAAGCATTTAAACAAAATTGAAATTTAAAAATATGAAATTGAAAGTTTTCACATTAGATTAGTAAAATTTATGAAGGGAATTGAATTTTTAAAATCTAGGCAAAGAATCGGGATCGGCATCGGCTAAATTTTGGAATTGGTACACCACTACTTTTTATATAATAACAATAATAATAATAATAATAATAATAATAATTAATAACAATAATAAGACACGATGGCCAGAAATCTGCACACCGCTCAGGCTAACTACTGTTTCAACTTCTGCATTATTAGTACCAATGTCATCGAGATTCAAACCATCGATCTCAGTGTTTTCACTTTGCTCATGGGTAAATGGTATTACTCACTGGGGGCTACGGACGCTGGTTTATATAATATAAAGGCGCAATAATATACGAAATAAAGGGAAGGGAGATGTATGCCAATAACTTACCATACCTGTTTCTGTGAGGTTTTGTTTCTCTAAGTTTGGCATGACTTTGCTCGCACACTTAATAACCATTAACAAAATAGTATAACATTATGATAGGCTCATGCCTCACTCTTTCTGAAGGATTCGAAATAATTGAATAGTGAAACATTGTTTACATGGACTGGGAAGGAAACTTCACTCGAACTTTTTTTTTATGAAAGTGTTTTAAAAATAAAAATGTTCTAAAGAAAATAGTTTAAAATTAATAAAGATTAGTTTTTTTTACGGAGGAAGGAGGGACCAAGGTCAAATGCCCGCAAAAGCGCCCCTCCCATAGAAGAAGAAGAGAGCCAAAATCAAGGTCGGGGTTTTCGAGATGCCTAGACACTCTGCGTTTGAAAGATGCGAGGTCATAGACAGGAGGAAAGGTGGATTGAGGAACATTGTTCCAGAGTTGACCGGTTCAGTAGATGAAAGACTGAAAATATTGATTAACCGTTGCATTAGATAGTTGGACAGAAAAGGAATGAGAAAATGTAGAAAGTCTGGCACTGCGTGCTCTCCTAAACGGGGGAGGCATGCAGTTAGAGAGTTCAGAAGAGCAATGTCCGTTATAATAGCGATAGTAAAGAGAGAATGAACATTGCGGCGAAGAGAAAGAGAGAATGAGCATTGCGGCGAAGAGAAAGAGAGATTGAAGACAATCAGGAAGAGACGGGGAATTGGTGAGACGAAAAGCCTTTGATTCCACTTGGTGAAGTACAGCTGTGTGGGTTGAGCTACCACGCAAATGTGAAGCATACTCCATACAGGGGCGAACAAGACGCCTGTACAGAGACAGCAACTGAGTACGGGTGAAGAAACTGCGGAGGCGGCACAGCACACTTAACATCTTAGAAGCTGTTTTAGAAAGAGAGTATATGTGATATTTCCAGAAAAGCTCACGAGAAAAGGAAACGCCAAGAATGTTAAGAGAAGAGGAAGGATTGAGTTGTGTGTTGTTGAAGGTAAAGAGATAGTTGTGTAGAAGATTGTGACGAGTAGACAGATGGGACAGATGGAGGAACTGAGTTTTTGAGGCATTGAAAGCCACAAGGTTTTATCTGCTCCAATCAGATATAGCAGAAGGATCAGAGGTCAGGTGTTCCATAGCCGTCCTACGCGAATCATGAAGTGACTGCTGTGAGGGACACTTTGGGAAGCGGATGAAGAAGTGAAGAGTGGAATCATCGACATAGGAGTGAATAGAACAGGAAGTGCGAATTAAAAGATCATTAATAAATAAAAGGAAAAGAGTGGGTGACAGGACAGAATCCTGAGAAACACCACTGTTAATAGCTTTAGGAGAAGAACAATGGCCATCTACAACTGCAGCTGTAGATCGGCCAGAAAGGAAATTAGAGATGAAGGCACAGATAGAAGGATATAAATCGAAGGAAGGCAGTTTCGAAATTTAAGATTTGTTTCAGGCTCTATCAAAAGCTTTTAAGATGTCTAGCGCAATGGCCAAAGTTTTACCGAAATCCCGAAAGGAGGATGACCAAGAGTCAGAGAGATATGCAAGAAGATCGCCAGTAGAGCGTCCCTTGCGGAATCCATATTGACGATCTGAAAGAAGATTGTGAGAAGAAACGTGTTTAAGAATCTTCCTATTAAGGATAGATTCAAAAACTTTGGAAAGGCAAGAAATCAAAGCAATTGGACGATAGTTGGAGGGTTGAGAGCGGTCACCCTTCTTTGGGACAGGCTGAATGAAAGCGAACTTCCACCAGAGGAAAAAGTACCAGATGAGAGACAAAGACGAAAGAGTTTGCCTAGGCAGGGTGTCAGCACAGAAGCACAGTTTTTAAGAACAGCAGGAGGAACACCATCAGGACCATACGCCTTCCTGGAGTTGAGCCCAGATAGGGTAGAAAAAACATCTTTGGAAGAGATTCTAATTTCAGACATAATAAAGTCAGAGGGGGGAGATGATGCAGGAACAGCACCGGAATCGTCCAGGGCTGAATTGTAAGCGAAAGTTTGAGCGAAGAGTTCAGCTTTGTCAAGAGAAGAGACGGCAACTGAACCGTGGAAAAGAGGAGAGAAAGAAGAGGAAGTAAAGTTGTTGAAGAGGTTCTTAGCTAGATGCCAGAAAGAGCGAGAAGAATTAGAATTGGATAGATTTTCACATTTTTGTCTGATGAAGGAATTTTTGGCGAGTCGAAGAACAGATTTTGCACGATCCCGGGCAGAAATATAACGAGTGAGAGTCAGAATTTGGATGGCGACAGTACCTTCTGAAAGACTCCTCTCTGTTGCGGATAGCATTACAACAAGTAAAGGTAAATCAAAGTTTTTTGCATTAGTAGTAGGAATAGAATATGGAATGTACGCCTCTATGTCCGAGAGAATCACCTCTGTGATGCGCTCAGCACACCCAGAAGGGCCTCGGCCACGGAAGCAGTAATCAGTCCATGGAAAATCAGAGCAGGACTGCCTAAGCGCCTCCCAATTAGCGGCGCCGAAGTGCCAAAGGCGTCTCCTCTTGGAAGGATCCAAAGACCGAATTGGAGCGATAAATAAGAGAGGAAACAGATATAAGATTGTGATCGGAGGAGCACAACGGAGAAAAGGGTTTCACAGAATAAGAAGAAGGATGGGAGGTAAGAAATAAATCCAGAATGTTGGGCCTATCTCCAAGGCGATAGGGGATACGAGTAGGGTGCTGTACAATCTGCTCTTGGTCATTTAGGATAGAAAAGTTGTAAGCTAGTTCACCAAGGATGTCAGTGAAATGGGATGAAAGCCAAAGGTGGTGATGAACATTGAAATCTCCTAAAATGGAGATTTCAGCAAAGGGAGAACGAGATAGAATGTATTCCACTTTGTAAGTGAGATAGTCAAAGAATTTTGGATAGTCAGGAGAATTAGGAGAAAGGTAAACAGCGCAGATGTATTTAGTTTGAGATTGGCATGTAAGCCGTAGCCAGAGGGTATAGAATTCGGAAGATTCGAGTTCGGGAATACGAGAACAAGGTAGGTCATTGCGTACCTATACGCAACATCCACCTTTGGAGTGAAATTGAGGATAGAGAAAGTAAGAGGGTAGAGAAAAGGGGTTGCTGTCATTCGTCTCAGACACCTGAGTTTCAGTGAGGAAAAGCAGATCGTCTTATCATACTCATATTTTACTCATATTATTAAACAAAGTGTAGATAATTTCTTTAACTTCGCACATCACTCCTAAAATTTTCACTCTTCAATAATATGGTGTATCGATTTCCATATGAACAAGAGAAAAATTAATTAAAGGACTTACAAAATTTATTGAGTATTTATTGGTATTTCAAATGTTGTATTCTCAATACA
This sequence comes from Bathynomus jamesi, assembly GCA_023014485.1. Lineage (NCBI taxonomy): Eukaryota > Metazoa > Arthropoda > Malacostraca > Isopoda > Cirolanidae > Bathynomus > Bathynomus jamesi. The sequence goes on along the minus strand of JAJOZX010000011.1, from coordinate 2,371,169 downwards.
ATAAATTAAATACAATAGATCACTGATTATTGAGTGCATTTTCAATATTTTAACGAACTGTTGCGTACTTTTAACTGTTTCAAGGTCGTGATACATTAAGTGTTATGAATATCTGAATGAAAGTAGCTATAAGATGTGATTATTAAATTTGACAACTTTGAAACAATCATTGTTCAGTCCAATTTCTAATTGTGCAATTTGCGTAAAGTTTTGCCAATTCGAAATCACTCATGATCGTGGGTTTCAGCCGTTTTCTTTGTTAATGTTCTACCGCAGACATTATTTTCAGTTACTGTTTCAGGGTGACATCACATAAACACTTAAAGAGGTTTTAGAGTTCTAAAGGAATGCACAACTCTGAGTTAGAAAATTTTATTCAATATCAGAAATACATTTTTTGAAGTCCAGAAAGTTAGTAAAATAGAACTGGTTTTTATTTATTTTATTTCTTTTATTTCATTGATCTATAGTGGCCTACGTGTCGGCTCACTATAATAAATAAATAAAATGGTTGAGGTCACTAATTTGGCCTACTAAACCAAATACACAATGTTTAATAAAAGAGAAATAACTTTGTGGTTTTTGTTTAATTAACAAAATAAAATAATTATTTGTTCACAGTGATTAATAATTGTTTATAAGGAATTTGTGCAATATTAAGTGAAATTATTTCTTTCTTGTCAACATAGACTGGTTTTGTAGAGTATGAGAGTTAAACGCTGCGTTAATGACTAGCAACAATAATTAAGGTAATGAGATATACAGTACTGTACATTACAATAATGAGTAAGTAAGAAAACAACAATTAGATAATAACGTACGATATTAGATTCACAGGATAATAATTATACAAATACAGGTATACCTTGTAATTCGTCGCTAAATGGGAATTGCAAATCAACGAATTTCAAAGCACATTATAACATGGGTTTCAATGGGAAAACTTTTAATTCGTTCCACGGAAAAAAGAATAAAAGTAGACCAATTTTTCAAAAAAGGTTTGGAATAATTTTGCCGTGTTTTTTCTTTTTAATGTTTTTATTAATGTGTTTGTCATGTCTATTTCAATACAGTTTGAAATGTAATGGTCGTTTTATTGTGTTTCACCTTGTTATCGCTATAAAAGTGTGTGTTTAAGTTTAAATATATTAAGATTTGTTTGTTTAGTCTTTCTTCTTCTCCACATACAATTGACGGTAGCAGCTAATACTTTTCTCCATTTCTCTTATCACTCTTGTACTGCGCTCTGTGTTCGGATCCGAGACTTCAAAAAATTCTTTGCTTGTTCGAGCAAACGAAAGCCCTCGGACAGTTCTTTTGTTGAAAAAACTTTTGCAACTGAGTTATCTTCTTCTTCTTCTTCACTTTCGTGTTCAACTGCGCTCTGTTGCTGAATAAGTTTCTAATTTGACAAGCTGTGTGCATGCGAGTCAAGTAGCTCTTGTATATCGTTTCAAAGGGCAAACAACGAACAAAAAACCAAACGGCAAAACAACGAAAGTGTGAAAAGAGACAACAAATCTGCAAGGTATGGGTATAAAGAGGGTGACGACGAAAGTGCAAAACGACGAAATTCAAAACGACGAATATGTAAATAAAATATCTGAATGCACGAAATAACAAGGTGATCCAAAAGTACGGTATTGACACAATAATTAAATGGGCCTACTGCGGTCATAACGGGAGAATTGATTTGAACGGTATTGAGGACACTTTGAAGGGCCTACTCGATTAGGCAGAGTTTGTAGATATTTTAGCGTTGAATACGAATAGTCTATCACGAGGTAACAAAACACTGTAGGTCAAGTGTCGGTGGCCTAGGAGAGGTTTACAGACATGCGATTTTGACGTAGATAACTCTGAAGACTGAAGGGCCTACGTGAGGCTTACAGTCCTCCGTTTCGACGGAGATGGTCTGAAGACGGATTGGCCTACCGGCGGGAGGATACGTTGAGGACCCGTTGAAAGAGATTTGTTGAAAGGGCGCCGATAGAATTGTGGTGAAGGATGAGTGAGGCTAGGGCCAGGAGGATGACGCAAGTCGGAAACCTGCAGGATACCTGTTACTTCTGGCGGGATGAAATTGTAGGTCGCCTCAAGTGATGATTTACTTCGTGTATGCTCGAATTGAGGATTAACATCGTGCATGGTCGAATTGATGATTATCTTCTCCAGATCTACAGAAGCTAAGGCTAACAATGACCCTAAGATCCACTCTAAGGTTAGCCTGAGAGAAAGAAGAGAGTAGGGGGTTAAAAGAAGAGAATAAGGGGTTAAGCAAGTAGCAAAACCTATCATTCGTGGGTTAACATTCATTCAGAAAAAGAGAAAGAAAGACTCACCATCATCATCCGCCGGCCGCTGCCGACAAGTCGGAAAAATAGTGGAAGAGAATAGGAAAGGGGTGAAAGATGAAAAGAAGTAAAATAAGAACGCTTACAAACCATGCAAATAGTCTTAACTCAAACACCGTCATACCATGCAAACGACAGACATGCAAATAAAGAGAGGATAAGAAAAGAAAAAAAAAAGTATGAAGAGTATAACAAAAAGTGGATTAGTTTACGCTATGAGCTACATCTAAGCTCGTGTTAGTCTAATTTTTTTTTAAATATAATTTTATTGCTGGCATCTCACGCTGGCATGTCACAAGCTGGCATTAATCGTCAACAGACTCATCCTCGACCACCACCCCCAGAGCTCCTGTTGCTAATTGTTTTTTTTTAAACGACGTTAATATTTTTAAAATGCCTATCTAAACGGTTTTTAAACATATTAACGCTGGTAGAGTTCACGAGGGACGCGGGAAGGTTATTCCCTTATCAATTACTGTAAACGTAAAAAAAATTTTAACGATGTTAGTAATGAAATGTCTGCCACGTAATTTAAATCCGTTACTACGAGTATTGCTATTATCGAAAGTGAACAGTTTGTCAAAATTTACGTTATCAATTTTATTAACGATTTTGAAAACATCAATAATCTCCCCCCCTTAAACTCCTAGTTTCGAGTGAATGCAAGTCTAACTCTTTAATCCTATCTTCGTAAGACTTGTTGTGTAGTGACAAAATTAGTTTCGTGGCGCGACGCTGAACCCTTTCCAACCTATCAATTTCCTCAAGCAAAATGGGCACCAAAACTGAACAGCATATTCTAAGTGAGGCCTGACTAGGGACTTGTAAAGGGGAATATAATATTCTTCGATTTAAATTTGAAATTACGCGCTATGAAACCTAACAACCTATTAGCTTTTGCGCAAGACTCCAGGCACTGGTTGCTAACTTTGAAATCCTTAGATACGCGTACGGCTAAATCTACTTCCTCGTCAACGCTCGCTAACTGTCTATCATCCAGCGTGTACGTGTAATTGTTGTTACGAGAACCTATATGCAAAACTTTACATTTCTCTACGTTAAATTGCATCTGCCACTTATCCATCCACTCCATAATCCTATTTACATCGTCTTGGAGCGTATTTCTATCGTCCACATTAAGAACTTTACCGCCTATTTTAGTATCGTCCACGAATTTTGACACGTTATTAGTCAAGCCTACATCTTTGTCGTTAATGTAGATTACGAATAACAGTGGGCCTAACACTGAACCCTGTGGGACACCGCTACCTACATCCAACCACCCCGATTCCATACCATTAACAACGACCCTCTTTTTCCTGGAACGAAGCCATTCCTCTAACCAGTTAGCTACCTGACCGCGTATACCGTGCGCTTTAACCTTCACAATTAATCTTCTATGCGGAACACTATCGAACGCTTTTTTCAAGTCTAAATAAATAACGTCAGTCGCTTTATGCCTATCGTATTCGCGCACTATTTCGTTATAAAACTTTAACAAATTAGTTAAACAAGATTTATGGCGTCGAAACTCATGCTGACTACTATTAATCAAATCGCGACTTTCTAAGTGATCGACGATACGATCCCTAACTACGGATTCCAAAAGTTTACCGACAATTGACGTTAAGCTAATAGCCCATAATTACTAGCTACTGTGGCCGTAACGTTACCTAATTTGAAGTCTTCAAGAATAATCCCCGCTTCCAGTGACTTATTAAAAATTTTTGTTAAGGGGCCTACGATAACGTCTTTCAGATCTTTCAAATGTCTAGGATAAAGCGCGTCAGGGCTTGGAGCCTTGCTGACTTTTAGCTTATCGATATAATGCACAATTTCATCCTCGTAAACAGTTATTTCTTTCAAAATAGTCTCGCTACTAAATGGAACGATATCGTCCACGTTGGGGACATTATTTACATCTTCGGTAAAAACTGTCGCAAAAAAGTTGTTAAAAATACCCGCCATCGCCTGAGCGTCTGAAGCCAAAGCGCCGTTACCGTCCACTAGAGGGCCTCTTTGCACCAGACTGATGTTTGAAGGACTGAGGTCAGCTGAGATTGAATGACGCTACGTGATGAAAGACGGAGATTGAATTGAAGAGTCCAGATTCGAGAACGAAGCAACAGGCAAAAATGAGATCCGCTTATATAGGCTCAGAAGATGCGTAGTTTTCGACGGGCTTTATGGAAAACAGAGTAAAATTTGCTTTTCTCTTCGTGGGCTGTTCCTGCCCACATGGGTTTTATTGATTTGTTTACTTTCACAAGCCGTATGAGAACGGCGAAGAAAGGAATTTCCAGTCGGTCTCTACAGATCTATTTTACTTAGTAAAATAAGAAGAAATCATAATAAACATTATTATTATTATTATTATAATAATACAGTATGTCCCACAAAAAAGTACACCCAACTTTAGGTTGTACTAACTCCTCCAAAAATTGAGATATTCCGGATCTGTTTGTTTGATTTAATATAGCAAATTATTCTTCGTTAACGTTCAAATTTATTCATGTTTAAACGAATTAGTGTTTAAGCATCTGCTTTTAACTGAAGGGTACAAAAAAATGGATTGCGCAAAATTGGTCAATGAAAAAATAATGTGTGTGCTATCGATGTAATGAAAAGACAAATACATAATAATAGATACTTTAACATAATTTTAATAAGATACAAAGCAGATTTTTCTTTATTCCTTATTACAAAAGTTATGCTTAGTTTCGTTTTCTTTCAACATGACCGCCATTCCTATCGATACAAATCTGGAGTCGAGCTCTCATCTTCCCCATCACTCTTTTGATAAGATCTGGATTGTCTTTTAACAAGTTGATTTCAGCTGTGATGCGAGTCCTCAATCATCTAAATTGATAGGTTGTGATGCAAATACTCTATTTTTCAAATGACCCCATAAAAAGTAATCACACGGGATCAAGTCAGGGCTTCTGGGAGGCCATTCAATGTCATGGCCTGTAGCAATTACTCTTTGGTGGAAGACTTCCTGCAAGCGTTCCTTCACAACAACTCTCCTGTGAGCAGGAGCTCCGTCTTGCACCCACCAAATACGATTAAATCGGTTTCCATAAGCCTTAACTTGTTAAAAGACAAGCCTTATGGAAACCGATTTAATCGTATTTGGTGGGTGCAAGACGGAGCTCCTGCTCACAAGTGTGTTACTGTGAAGGAACGCTTGCAGGAAGTCTTTCACCAAAGAGTAATTGCTACAGGCCATGACATTGAATGGCCTCTCAGAAGCCCTGACTTGATCCCGTGTGATTACTTTTTATGGGGTCATTTGAAAAATAGAGTATTTGCATCACAACCTATCAATTTAGATGATTTGAGGACTCGCATCACAGCTGAAATCAACTTGTTAAAAGACAATCCAGATCTTATCAAAAGAGTGATGGGGAAGATGAGAGCTCTACTCCAGATTTGTATCGATAGGAATGGCGGTCATGTTGAAAGAAAACGAAACGAAGCATAACTTTTGTAATAAGGAATAAAGAAAAATCTGCTTTGTATCTTATTAAAATTATGTTAAAGTATCTATTATTATGTATTTGTCTTTTCATTACATCGATAGCACACACATTATTTTTTCATTGGCCAATTTTGCGCAATCCATTTTTTTGTACCCTTCAGTTAAAAGCAGATGCTTAAACACTAATTTGTTTAAACATGAATAAATTCGAACGTTAACAAAGAATAATTTGCTATATTAAATCAAACAAACAGATCCGAAATATCTCAATTTTTGGAGGAGTTAGTACAATCTAAAGTTGGGTATACTTTTTTGTGGGACATACTGTATATTGAAATATTTAGAGATGGTGTGGAAACTAAAGCTTACTATTTGAAATGGGGAAGAAGAGGAGATTCAACGTAGTTATTGAATGTATGGCGTCATCAGTTATCTTTATTAATTAAAAGGAAATTTACTCTGAAAAAAACATATTTGTATTTTAATTACGCCGAGACAATGCATAAAACATTCATAATATGCATATTACTCCCTAACTCCTTTTTCATGCGTGATTGGAATTAGGGAGAACGAGTCTTCTCTGGAAAAGTTTGTTTTGAAAGACCAGTGTTTTCGCTACCTAATCATAAAAGCGAAGGCTATATTTCAGTACGTAAATTTTCTCCGCGATTATATACCTAAAAAATGGAATTTGTTGGCAATAGTTTTCCAAAACTGAAACATAATTTGTCACTACTTTCTAACCTTCGCATTAAAAGAGAACATCTTTGCCCAGGAACAATCAGCAAATGTTGGTTCATTGATCTCATTGAAACCACCTCTTTTATCCTTATTATATATTTTCGCCTTTCTGTCTGTCTGTCTGTCTGTCTGTCCTTTATGCAAGCGCAAACCGTTTGACCTAGAGCTACCAAATTTGGCACTGGAACTTCTTATGGGATGAAGAATGTCAACACAGAGTCGGTCAGCCTGTCTGTTTGTCTGTTTGTATTGCGGGCGGCAATGTGAAGCTCAAGATTTTCATGACTGTGTTTTTTTCTAGTTTTATTGACCAAATAATTAAACCGACAGTAATTGGGAGTTCAGTTATTTGGTCAGGGGGGGTTTTGGGGGATATCTGATCAGATTCAGAAATCTTGACACAATGTGAAGCTCAAAATTTTCACGGCTGCGTTCTTTTCTTTAGTTTAGCCTGTCTGTTTGTCTGTTTGTGAAATTTATCCCGGGCAGTAATGGTAGAACGGTGGGGGTGGGGGTAAGTGGGGGAGAGGGGTGGGGGTAATGGGGAGGGGTGGGGATAATGGGGGAGGGGTGGGGTAATGGGGGTGGGTGGGGGTAGTGGGGGAGGGGGTTAGCCCCCAAGCTGCATAAAGAGGGGTGAGGAAGTTTTGGGAGGCATTCAGTTGACCTAACCGGACATTCAGTTGACCTAACCGGGCATTCAGTTGACAACCGGGCATTCAATTAACCCGGGCAACACCGGGTACCTCACCTAGTATATAATATATATATATATATATATATATTTTATATATTTTCGCCTCTGTCTGTCTGTCTGTCCTTTATGCAAGCGCAAACCGTTTGACCTAGAGCTACCAAATTTGGCACGGGAACCTCTTATGGGATGAAGTATGTCAACACAGAGTCGGCCAGCCTGTCTGTTTGTCTGTTTGTATTACGGGCGGCAATGTGAAGCTCAAGATTTTCATGACTGTGTTCTTTTCTATAGTTTTATTGACCAAATAATTGAACCGAGAGTAATTGGGAGTTCAATTATTTGGTCAAGGGGGTTTTGGGGGATATCTGATCAGATTCAGAAATCTTGACACAATGTGAAGCTCAAAATTTTCACGGCTGCGTTCTTTTCTGTAATTTAGCCTGTCTGTTTGTCTGTTTGTGAAATTTATCCCGGGCAGTAATGTTGGAACGGTGGGGGTGGGGGTTAGTGGGGGAGAGGGGTGGGGGTAATAGGGGAGGGGTGGGGTAATGGGGAGGGATGGGGGTAATGGGGGAGGGGGTTAGCCCCCAAGTAACTACAGAAAAAAACGCAGCCGTGAAATTTTTGAGCTTCACATTGTGTCAAGATTTCTGAATCTTAACATTTTCATGACTAATTATTTGGTTAATAAAACTATAGAAAATAACACAGTCATGAAAATCTTGAGCTTCACATATAATTTTTTTTAGGATGACTTCAAACCGTTTGACCTAGGGATACCAAATTTTGCACGGGAACCTCTTATGGGATGAAGAATGTCAACACAGTCGGTCAGCTTGTCTGTTTGTCTGTTTGTGGGAATAGTTACATGAAGTTAATGTGGCAATGTTTTTTTGCAGTTTTTGAAAATCCCGACAACTTTATTATGCCACCAAAGAAACGGACGAGTTTGGGCAGATCTACATCAGCAGCCAGAAAAAATAAAGAAGCCCGGAAGCAGGAAAGCTCACAAGAAAGACAATCACGCCTTGAAGTTGACCGTGAACGACATGCAACAGCCAGAGCAAGAGAAAACCTCCAAGAAAGACAATCACGTCTTGAAGCTGTCCGAGAAAGTGTAGCAGCTACCAGAGCAAGAGAAACACCCCAAGAAAGACAATCACGCCTTGAAGCTGACCGTGAACGACATGCAACAGCAATGTGAAATTTATCCTGGGCAACGCCGGGTACCTCAGCTAGTATATATATATATATTATATATATATATATATATATATATATATATATAAACACTCTGATTCTGTTGGAAGGGTGTATGAATTGCACACGTATCCAGTAATTACTGGAAACGTGAACTTGCATGAATGAAGTTAAATGTAAATAATGACGATGGTGAGTTTCATCATATAATTAAGATATAAAATGTAAACAAGGCTACGCCGTATACCCTGTATACATATGTATACACAAACGAACGTGAATATTGCCTCCTTATTGAAAGCAGGTAAATGAACAATTTCTAAGAACTATCTCACGGTCCACCTTATAAAGTGCTTTAAACGTGTAATTAGAGGCAAAATTGCTTACTACCTACAAGAAAAGAATTTATTCAATCCGAACGAACATGGTTTTAGGACTGGAAGATCATGCCTATCACAGTTATTAGACCACCAAGAGAAAAACTACTAGAAACATTGTGTCGAGGTCAAAACATAGATGTAATACTGTATATAGGTTACTGATCGTGCTAAAACCTTCGGTAAATGTGATCATGGAATTATAGCACACAAACTTAAGAATACAGGAATTACTGAAAAGCTGGGATGATAGGTATTTAATTTTCTGACCAAAAGAACACAAAGAGTGGTAATAAATGTAGTCAAATCTGAAGTCTCAGAAGTTGTCAGCTCTGTACCATAAAGTATAGTATTAGCTCCATAGCTGTTTATAATGATTTCAGACATTGATTAATGACAGTATCGTATTGTGTTTCACTGATGACATCAAGATCTGCAAGGAAATATCAGACGAAAATGATATAGAAAAGTTAAACATCATTCAAGTTGGCAGAAGACAACAATATGACGTTCAATGAAGAAAAATTCCAACTTGTATGATATGGTAACAAGATGCTACAGATAACACCAAACTCACAAGTGAGGGATCTTGGAGTAATAATGCCATAAGATGCCGAATTCAGAGATAATTAAAAGTAATGGGAATTATTTGGAGGAACTTCCACAGCAAAAAAGCAAACATCATACTAAAATTATGGAAGAGTTTAGTCCTACCAATAATTAGGTATTGCTCAGTACTCACAAACCCTACAGAGAATGAGATATTGCAAACAGAGAAGCCATACAAGGGACTTTTACGTCGAAGATATAGGAAGCAAAAGATGACAAATACTGGTCTCGACTACAAACCCTGAAAATTCACTCCCTGATAGAAGACGCGAGCGGTACACAATAATATACAATAATAAGAAAATACTGGAGGATTGTATCCTTAATTTTAGGAATGAAATAGAAACACAGTGGAATGAAAGAAGAGGTAGATTCTGCACTGTTCCAGCTGCAGTGGGACAGTGGACGATGAAAAGAGGATGGAAAGTACACTCTGAATACGAGGCCCAACACTTTTAATATCCTACCAAAAGAACTGAGGAACCTCCAGAACACCAACCTGAATAATTTCAAGAACCAGCTGGAGATGCTCTGCGCAAAATCCCTGGCTAACGTCACGAGGGCAGCAGGAGAGCGGAAACCAATTCTCTCCGCCACCAAATCCCGCAAATGAGGCGGAAGGTCGTCCGTAGGTCGATCCTGAACCGTCGTTCGAAACCATCATAAGGTAAGGCAGGTATGTTTAGCCTGTTCCTGACCTTAAGCTGCATACTTACATTCTCTGCTAATTCTAGTCTAGCCATAAGTTACGTAAAAATCTATTCGATGGGAAAGAAAACATAACCATCTATAAATAGCGTAATGTTAGGCCTACTGCTTTTATATTAGGGGAAGGAAATAATTTCTGTAATTAGAACCTCTATACTTAATTTTAACTTGATTCTAACTTAATTTCAACTTCAGTAAACAAACTAAAATAAGCTTGGCCTATTTGGTTCAACAATGAAAGTATGATTTTTCGTTAACTTTAAAGAGTACAAGTACAACTCTCTTATTTGAGGAGCAATAAAATAACTTCAGCTCTCGTACTTAAATGAACAATATACAAGGTGACTTTTATTAACACAATCCATTTAGCATGCCGTTACATTCTACACAATGAAGTTAGCGTGGTGAAAATTTTCATGAGTTCAAAGCATTTATGACATACTGTCCAAATCTCAGAACATTGTGAAGTATCATTTTCATTGTTATTAAAATTCCTGGTTGGACGTTCGTTCATGAAAGCTGTTTAACACGTCGTTTGCAATATCATTGTATACTGTTCAGAGATTTCTCTAGTGAATCATGCATGGATTGAGCTTAGTTCATGGAAAATTTCACCATGATAAATTAATTGGGTAGAAGGTTAGAACGTTTTAATAGGGTGTGCTAATAAAAAAGTAAGTAACTCCTCTTTAAAAGCATAAAATTTAAAAAGTCAGAAAGTACTAAAAATTTTCACTTCATTTTTGTGGGACATATTTCATGCATCCTGAATCAGGGCAAAGATGGCTTTTAAAGAGAGAGGGGGTTAGAACTGTCGGCAGCAATCATTAACAACCGACAACTTTTGCCGTCGTCAATTCTGTATCATGACCACACATTTTGAGGTTGGAATATGTCCAAATTTTATTGCAAACCACTTTTAAAATTCATGGCTTGAAAGTTAACTCCCAAATGTCCTTTTTCTTACAAAACCTGTAAGAAATTTTTCCCTAAAATTAATACAAATAAAATTTTAAAAATACAACTAATAATAATAATATAAAAATTTAAATTTAAAAACTAAAATAGGAAAATTGTACTGAAATAGTGAGTACTTTAATTTTATATTAAAGTTTGTTTTAATTTGTTTTTGTATCTCTGACGTCATAATTTAGTGGTGTGTGTGTGTGTGGTGTGTGTGTATATATATATATATATATATATATATATGTGTGTGTGTGTATATATATATATATATATATATATATATATAATTCTTTCAGAGCAATAAAAACCGATAAGAACCACCTAAAATAAACATTATTAATAATGTTAATACGATAAGTGAATTCTTGTCCAAATGACGCTTCCTAAATCGTCTTCTTCCTTATTAGACCTTCTGTGACAATGATCTTCGGAAGCCTTAATTGGCCCTTCCAAATTGTCCCTCAAGGATCGCTTCTCTCAACCATAAATATAAATCTAGTTTTACTCTACTATTCCATGTTATTTCTGTAATTAAAAACACATAGTCATGCATACAGTACTTATACATACATAATATATATATATATATATATATATATATTATATATAATATATATATAATATATTATATATATATATATATCATTTTATTATAAAGGGTGATCCAGAGAAATGGGACCCAAAAGAAACCCCTGTAACTCTTAAAGTATAAGTCCTTTTATAAGATCATACGCATCATTCGAAAGAGGATAGTTACAAGTTTGTACAGGATTGTATAGGTTTTGACAATACAAGACAAGATAAGATACAAAACAAAATAAAAGTGTTACTTAAAACTAACCCTTCAAGATGACTGCATGGACTGTGGAACAGCTGCGTTTCATAACTGAGCAATATTATGAGCATGGAAGAAGTGTAGTTTCAGCTCAAAGATCTTTCAAGACAAATTTTCAGATGTCAAAATCACCTTCTAAGAAAGTAATCCGTCGGTGTGCCAGAAATTTTTCCCTAACTGGCAGCATTGGAAAAAGAAAACCAACTGGAAGAGTGCGCACAGCAAGGATAGACGAGATCATTAACAGAACTCATGAAATTGTACAGGATAATCCTAACATAAGCATCAGACGTGCTTCTCAGCTGTTAGGAGTTGGATATGGAACAACACACCGTATATTCAAGCAAAATTTAATGCTCTTTCCATATAAAATTCAAACAGTGCAACAACTAAACGATGGAGATTTCGCACGAAGACGACAATTCTGTCAATGGATCCAACAGAAGGTAAATGACCACCAATTTTCTAGCAACTTTGATTATGTCAGACGAAGCCCATTTTCACTTGAATGGAACTGTAAACAACAAAATTGTCGTTTCTGGGCAACAGAAATCCATTGAATATTACCGAAGTCCGTTGCATAGTCAGCGTGTAACTGTTTGGTGTGGTCTTACTGCATCTCAGATCATAGGGCCGTACTTTTTCGAGGATTCCACCGGAAACACGGTCACTGTAAATGGTGATCGCTACGAAAAAATGTTGACCGATTTCCTTATTCCTAAATTAAGAGATCTTTGTCTAGAAAACCACTGGTTCCAACAAGACGGAGCTACCTGCCATACCACGAGGAACTGCATGGCAGTTTTGCGTCAAACGTTTCCAGGCGAGTTAATCTCAAGATTTGGAGACGTTGAATGGCCCGCAAGGTCTCCGGATTTTTCTCCCTTAGATTATTATCTCTGGGGATATTTAAAGAGTAGGGTCTACAGAAATAACCCAACGACCTTGCAAGAATTGAAGGCCGCCATCTTGCAAAAGTGATGCAGAACTTACAAGCGAGAACACTGGAATGCTTGGCAACTAATGGAGCACATTTGAAAGGAGTCATTTTCAAAAAATAAATATTTCATAATAAACTTGTAACTCTACTCTTTCGAATGATGTATAGTTTTTATGAAAGGAATTAAATATTAAGAATATTTGGCTTTTTGTTATGGGTCCCATTTATCTGGATCACCCAGTATATATATATATATATTTCATTTTCATTTTCATTTTCATATATATATATATATATATATATATATACACAGGGTGTTTCAAAAGTCCCTCATTATTTTTAAAATTTTATTAAAATAGCAATTACAAGAGGAACCAAATGACAATTTGGTTGCTGAGTCTACGATTCATGAGAATTTTGGTGGCATCAAACTTGGCTTCATAAGTCTACTGGAAAGTCACTGGTACACCTCAACGTGGGCACCGTCTTTTTCGAAACAAGCGAGCCACCGTTTTACGCATTCTTGGCCGACATTGGACAACATTTCTGGAGTAACAGAAGCACACGCATTCCTGATCCGTTCTTCTAGTGGGGAGGACTCGCGGCTTGGTGGCGTACACTTTGCTCTTAATGTAGCCCACAAAAAGAAGTCGCATGGGGTAAGATCAGGCGAGCGAGCAGCCCATTCGATGGGACCACGGCGACGAATCCACCGATCCGGGAACTGCTTATTCAGAAATGAGCGAACCTCACGCGAGTAATGAGCAGGGGCACCGTCTTGCTGGAAAATGACTTCTGCATGTCAGCTACAGCTGACAGTTGGGGGATGCAGAACTCTGAAGCATACGAAGGTAATTGTCTCCGTTGACGTTCACGGAATTTCCATCTTGATCCCGGAAGAAGAACGGACCAATCAGCCCAGCTGAGGAGATGGCACACCAGACGACCAATTTCGGCGTGTCCCTTTCATGTTCACGGATCTCCGCAGGATTGTGAGTTCCCCAGATGCGGGTGTTGTGCCGATTGACGCGACCAGAAAGGTGGAAGAGAGCTTCGTCGCTGAACCACATGTGCTCCAGGATCGATGGGTCTCTTTCGTAGTGATGCAGCAGTGTCTCACACATCTCCACCCGGCAATCGTAGTCTTGAGGTTTCAGCTTCTGAACCACCTGGATCTTGTACGGATACAGCTTGAGACCACGCCTCAAAATCCGTTGGATAGATGTCGCGCTGATGTTCAGTTCCGCAGCAGCTCGCCGAATGGACTTTCCTTGACTGAGTAAACGCCTCACGGACAGTTTCGACATTCTCCTCACTCCGCCCACTTCGAGGTCTTCTTGATCGTGGTTTGTCCTTTACGGATCCGGTCTCCATAAACTTCCGGTGGGTGGCGACGATGGTGTTCCTATCCGGTGCATAATGCTGTCCGTAGACTGCCAGGAATCGTCGCTGCACTTCGACCACCGATTGAAAAACCTCCTGCCATGCAGCGATTTTACACCTCTGCTCTAGAGTCAGCATGGTAGCAGAAGTAAACGGAGCAAAACTTCAAATGTAGACTCAAAAAAATTCTCAACTAATGAGTAAGAGTTTATCACAAGATGAACGTCGTTGGTCGATTAGCTGCAAAGAAAATTGAAAATCAAATTAGTGAGGGACTTTTGAAACACCCGTATAGACACTAATATTTGTGATGGTCGAACTTTCTCTTTCTTTCTTTCTTTCTTCTGGCTGGCTAAACCACTGGCCAAATTTGGGTGAGACTTGGGAGATAGGGGTAACTGAGGCCGAGGAAGAATATAGGCTATGTGGCATCAGCCTCCGAGGTCATCTGAGGCCGCTAGAGGCTTCTGTATTTCGGATTGGTTGAAAGATAGTGACATCATAGACACGTCATAAAATGGGCGGAACGCTAGCATATATATATATATATATATGTGCTGGAGCTCCGCCCATTTTATGTCACTATCTTCTATGACGTGTCTATGATGTCACTATCTTTCAACCAATCCGAAATACAGAGTCCTCCAGCGGCCTCAGATGACCTCGGAGCCGACGCCACACAGCCTATGTTCTTCCCCGGCCTCAGTTACCTCTATCTCACAAGTCTCATCCAAATTTGGCCAGTGGTTTGGTCGGCCATAAGAAACAAAGAAAGAAAGAGAACGTTCGAAGGCAGTTCGACCGTCACACACATACACACACACACACACACATACATATATATATACTGTATATATATATTAGGGTGGCCCTTAGTTGTATGTGATTTTCTGAAATGAAATATGTTTCATCTCCCAACCTCCAAAATTGTTCTAATCCATGTAAAAATGCTCTGTGTAAAATTTCAGCTCAATCAGACAATATTAAGATGGCCCCCAAAGGCCCTAAAGTTTCAGATTTTAACAATATTGATATTTTTTCATATAAAACCGTTTTTAGCTTCTTTACAGTGTTTTATTCGAAAGAAATATAGAATATGATCGAAAGAGAATTCAATTTACAATAAATTTAGTTGTAACCATTATTTACTTAAAACCAAAATTGGACGAGATATTCACGGAAATTGAAAAGTATCATAAGTGCGTAAAAAAACCGCTTCTGGAAGGTTCTAGAAAGTTCTGCGCCTGCGGCCTATATAAGCGGCGTAATTATTTGTTATAAATAAAATTCACTTTCGATATGCTTTGTGATTATTTTCCAAACAAATTTTGCAAATGAATTATAAAGGTTTTATATTAGAAATACCAATTATCGGTGAATTTTGAAATTTTAGGGCCTTTGGGGCCATCTTAATATAGCCCAAATGAGCTGAAATTTTGCACAGAGCACTTTTGTATATATTGGAAGAAGATTAGGGGTTGGGAGCAAGTAATTTCAAAAGTTGAAAAATAGGGGCCACCCACCTAATATATATATTATATATATAATATATATATATATATATATATATATATTATGAGAGAGAGAAATGTACTCTGCGTAAATAACTGTAGATATGACAGTTATGTGTAATGAATGTAAGTTGAGTTGCTAGCTGATTTTCATTGCGAAATATATATATATATATATATATATATATATATATATATATGATACACACAGACCGTGCATGGAAAAGGAACTCTTCTGGGATAATTAAATCCATTATAGTCCGAATAAGTAATGGTAAATGACAAATACCATAGTTTTTCTTTTTCATGATGCAAGCCCGACGTGGGCAACGGGTCTCTCGCAAAGAGGTCCCATAAATATAGCTTCCCTCATCAGCTATCTGCAAGACAGTCAGGATCCAGCTTTGGGACATGGATCTAGGGTTTAAAGCAGCCTAGCCCCACTACATTTAGAGCCTCAATATAAGCACGGTCTGTGTGTATCATAAAAAACTCAGGGAACCATTCTGAGTTCATTCCCATATATATAATATATATATATAATATATATATATATATATTATATATATATTATATATATATCGTAAAGAACGACGCTTGTATAGGAGAACATTCCGCGCAAGATGAGAAGAGAGAAAGAACAAATGAAAAAATGAGGTAACCACCCGGGAATCGAACCCGGGATCTTCCGATTGCCGGTCAGATATGATAACCACTACACCATGGTCCTCATTCGATCAGAAGTCGTAATTCCTCTACATACGCGCAGAAACCAATGCCCCGAGGGGGGCACCTCCCGCATGCCGTATCTATATATACACATTTCAACTGCAAAGAACACGCAGTATAAATAACGTAAAGAACGACGCTTGTTTATACTGCGTGTTCTTTGCAGTTGAAATGTATATATAGATACGGCATGCGGGAGGTGCCCCCCTCGGGGCATTGGTTTCTGCGCGTATGTAGAGGAATTACGACTTCTGATCGAATGAGGACCATGGTGTAGTGGTTATCATATCTGACCGGCAATCGGAAGATCCCGGGTTCGATTCCCGGGTGGTTACCTCATTTTTTCATTTGTTCTTTCTCTCTTCTCATCTTGCGCGGAATGTTCTCCTATACAAGCGTCGTTGTTTACGTTATTTATACTGCGTGTTCTTTGCAGTTGAAATGTGTATATATATATATATATATATATATATATATATATATATATATTCACTTAATTATATATTATCTGTAAACACTTTAAACTTAATTATGGTCTGAAAAGAGTATATAGTAGATATCAAGGTTATTGTTGAGTAATTAGCTCGCATAAGGTGTCACACAGATAATTACAATTAATATGACAATGATGGAATGCGTTTAGAAAAATAGTTGCCAGATTCTCCACATATAATTATTGTTCAGTAATTAGCTCGCATAAGATGTCACACAGATAATTCCAATTAAGCTAGTATATGTGGTATGCTCTGGTTGCTAAAAGTCCTCAATGAGTGTGCCACATGTAAGCGTATTCATGCTAGGCCCTATAGAAACCAAATCCTCCTGCTTTGCCTGAGGAGAGTTACTCTCAACAGATCCTTTGAGACTGTAGGCATTTACTATACAGGAGCATTGACTGTAGGGGTGGTTGACACTGAACAAAAAATGTACATTGTACTATTTACATGTACTGCCTCACGAGCTGTTTATCTGGATGTTGTGGACTATCTTACAGCAGAATCCTTTGTTGCTGTCTTTAAGAGATTCTGTGCACGACATTCGGTACCTAAGACAGTTTGGACTAACAACGCTACATATTTCAAGGCTGGTTAACAGGTCATTAATGATTTGTTAAGCAATGAAGTCACACAATTATATGTACAAAATTCAGACATAAAACAGAAGTATATTCCAGTTGCCTCTCCTTGGTATGGTTCACTCTTGGGGAGGAATGTACATACGGTAAAGAGTTGCTTGAGGAAAGCAATTGATGATTCGGGGAAAACAAGTTAGTCACCTGCCGACTACAATATAGACTCTTCTGAAGACCCAAATTGGACTCAACAGCATGTTGAACTCCAGACTAAGATACAACACTTAACCAAAGTTAAAGCTCATTTCATTAAACAGTGGTAAACTGAGTACTTAATGGGTCTAAGGGAGAGATGTAAACAAATGACTAAGAAGGATTGGTCTGATACAATTAAGGTTGTACCCTTGTTCTAATACATGACAGTACTCCAAGACAATACAGGGCTCTTGCTCGCTTTTTAGAACTCAGACCAGGGGCAGACGGGGTAACAAGAGTGGTCAAATTAAGGACTTCAACGGGTGACACAACAAGAGAGATTTCTCTTTTGTACCCCCTAGATGTTATATAAAAATGATATGGGTGTATGAGAGAATCTTTAAAGAATGGTAAATTATTTATTTTTGTGGAAACTCATAAGCTATTTCCAATGATAATGCAGTAAACGACGTCATCTTTGAGGGTGCTTTACAGTCTTGTGAAAATTAATTGAAACATAGTCCCTATTTCTTTAAATTGAGACATTTCAATATTTTTTCTTTTTTAGGTGACTTTTTTTATGAAGGAGTGGTGCAACAATTGTTTGAACGTGTTCTTTACGCAAATATTAAATCACAAATCTATTCTTTGTAATCAGTGTTGCCTAAGACAGCAACGAGGGTGGACGTGTTTCAATTTGTGTCGGATTGTGAATCCTTTAACTTTTAACATAACAATGGATATTACGCCCAGAAAACGTTCTCGGATTGTAACTTTATCGGAATACACTCCAATAACTCTTAGAAAAATTGCAAAACAATATGAGGTTAGCCTGGCAAGTGTTAGTCGAATTGTGAAAGCCTACCGAGAAACTGGATCTTTTTCTCCTCGACGGAGGAATAAATGTGGCAGTAAACGTAAGACAACAAAGAGGGATGACAGAATTTTGTTACAAAAAAGTCTAAAAAACCCTAAACTTACTAGTGATGAACTGCAAAAGGAATTGTCAGCTGCTGGAATTAACGTTTGTTCCAGTACTGTGAGACGTCGTCTTTTTGATGCTGGACGCCCCGCAAGAAAGCCTCTCCGTAAACAAATTTTTACGAATGCAATGAAAAAGAAACGTGTTTCTTGGGCTAAACAATACTGGCACTGGACAAAGGAGCAATGGAGAACCGTCATGTTCACCGATGAATCGCATTTTGAAGTCCAGGGACAGAGATCCCAGTATGTTAGAAGATCACTCAATGAACAGATTCACCAGGGCCACATTGAACAACACGTCAAACATCCCAAAAAGGTTATGTTTTGGGGTTCTTTTTGTTTATCTGGACCTATAAGACTTTTGTCAATTACAGGAATGATGAATTCCGAAAAATACGTGGATATAATTTATACAAAAGTGGCTCCCAACCTTATCAAAGCTTTCCAGATGGTGAAGGGGTATTCCAGCATGACTTTGCACTTTGTCATGCATCAAAGAAATCAATGAAAGCATTGCAAGATGAGAATATTCAAGTAGTCAAATGGCCAGGGAACTCGCCGGATTTAAATCCAATAGAAAACCTGTGGGCTATAGTTAAGCAACGCCTGCGAAAACATGACTGCACAACAAAACAGAAGCTCATCAGTGCAATAATTAAAATATGGTATCATGACGAAGAAGTTATAAATATGTGCGCAACCCTTGTCGATTCCATGCCCCAACTGTAAAATGTGTTCTTAAAGCTAAAGGAGGCCATAACAAGTACTAAATCTTAAATATGTTGCATTTATGTCCAATAAATGGTTCAAATATCAAATAATGTCTTTGTCACCTTGTGTTTCAATTAATTTTCACAAGACTGTAGATTGTATTCTAACAACGCACATAGCTGGGTACACCTCGACTCATCTGGTACCGTCCTGAGAGAGAGGGAGGAGAGAATTAAAGGGAAACCAAGTCCGTCCACATGCTTACAGTTTATTTAGAATGTATATACAGTATATTCGAACCTAAAGAGATTCTCAAAGTAATTGAGCATCTTCCCTGATAAATTACTATTGTTGTTAAAATAATTACATAATAATAAACGCGAGATGAATATATATAGCGTCAAGGTATTAAGTAAAAATGGATATGTTTTTAAAATACTGTATTCCTCATGATTTATCCAAAGTGCTGTACATAAATACAAAATGGTGGTGGATACCTTTATAAACTTTTATTTATATAAATTTATTTGATCAAATATGATAACACTGAATAAATGTTTTGGTGCAAAGCGGTTTACACGCTTGTAAATTTGTAATCATTTTATTTATTCCGTTCGTTCAACACAACAGTACAACAAACTAATTCTGCAAGGCTGGTGTGGCCCCGAGCATACAGCGATTGGTGTTGGATGTAGGCGAAAGTAAAACTTGGCTATATCCCATACGCCTATAATAATAAATTAAAACCAGTATGGACGTAAATGTATATCTTATGTAATGTGTTCTTTTTCAATAAAGATGATTATTATTATTATTATTATTATTATTATTATTATTAAAATATTAATGGGGAAGAACTCTCGGTGAATTATAATAAAAGGTTCTGGTAGAACTCTAAATTTATAATAGATCTTTTACACTGTTGTATAAGCTCCCTCCAAGATGATCAGTTTCTCAAATGTACGCCTGAAGACTTCAAAATGCGCGAAATCCTAATTAAACGAATAAACTGAAATGATGGTTTATCGAGGACAAACGCATCATCGGATCTTCACAGATAGATTTGAGGTGTTGAGCAGCGTCTGGTCTGTTAATTTCCTGGATGAGAGACGCCCATTCTTCTACATTTAGATGTGTTTGTGTCAAAACGCTGGATTAGGAATCAATTCCGCAAAGCAGTGTTTTGTTATCTCAATTCATATTTTGTTGATGCTTTGAATTCAACTTACTCTTTTTAATATAGTTTTGCCCTTTTCAAGATATTCAAATAAGTAAATCGTACCGTCATGTTAGTATATTAAAATTGGCAATAAACATTATAAACATTCTATGAGAATAATTATTTAGAATAAAAAATCATATTAGTTCATGCATAATGAGAATAAAATACACTGTCAATCGTGGTTCTGAAGTTTTCCTGTATCTGCGCCATACACCCGACATTAAAGGGTTAATTATATATATATATAAATTATTATTATTATTATATATATATATATATATATATATATATATATATATATATATATATTATATATATATATGGCGCTACATTAGGTTTAAGAATAATTTTGCTTAATTTGTAGAACTATTAAAATTAATATGAGATTTCCCATAGACGGTGTTTGTAGGCTCGCGGGGTATTACGTATATATATACAGGGTGTCCCGTAAGTCTGGACTCATAGGGAAAAATAATAAAATTACAAAATAGTCCAAAAATTTATTACATAATCTGTTCAAAGTGTCCGCCGTTGTGTCGCACACATAGTTGAAGACGTAATCTCCACTGCGACAGCACTTTCTGAATCACAGTCGCAGAAATTTCTTGACACGCCTCCACAATGCGTGCTTTAAGGTGGAAAATGTCCTGAAGTTTGACCTCGTACACTTTGGCTTTCAAGTGGCCCCACAAATAAAACTCCAGCGGAGTAAGATCATAATAAAAAAATAATAAAAATAATAATAAAAATAATAAAAAAATATATATAAATAAATTTTTGGACTATTTTGTAATTTTATTATTTTTCCCTATGGGTCCAGACTTACGGGACACCCTGTATATATATATATATATATAATATATATATGATACAGAAAGAGTTAGTAATAGTAATAACAATAATAATAATTGATAATAGAGAGAGAGAGAGAGAGAGAGAGAGAGAGAGAGAGAGAGAGAGAGAGAGAGAGAGAGAGAGAGAGCTGCTTAAGAAATAAATTTATTTCAAATTATATTTTGAGGTTTGTAATTAGATAAATCATGAAGAATGCTTTTAGTAGACAGAGAAAGGCGATTTTGTCTTTCATGATGGAGAAGTTCGACAGAGAAGTTTTGGCTCAAAAAGGTCGCGGTGACCCACAATATGATATTTATCTAAGAGCTGTGGGGACGATAACATACAGCGATTGGTGTTGGATGGAGGTGAAAATTAAAATCGGTTGTATCCCATACACCTATAACAATAAATTAAAACCAGTATGGACGTAAATGTATATCTTATGTAATGTGTTCTTTTTCGATAAAGATTATTATTATTATTCTTAAAATATTAATGGGGAGGATCTCTCAGTGAATTATAATAAAAGGTTCTGGTAGAACTCTAAATTTATAACAGATCTTTTAGACTGGTGTATAAGCTCCCTCCAAGATGATCAGTTTCTCAAATGTACACCTGAAGACTTCAAAATGGCGAAATCCTAATTAAACGAATAAACTGTGGTAATGATTTATTATCTTAACCGTGATTATATACAGGGTGTCCGAGAATTATCTGTACAATTTTTGGCTGTTATTAAAAGTCAACCATGAAGTGTAGAAATTCCAGTGTTATCCCATTTCACAAAGAATCTCGTTAAGTTTTTTCTGGTATCACGTTTTGACAAGCTTTTTAGAAATGTACGCGGGTGACAGACATTGATGATTTAAAAGCAAGAATCACAGCTGCTATTGAGCGAATTGATGTGGATATGCTGCAGCGTACAGGGCAACATTTGGAGTATCGATTGGATGTTTTGCGAATCACTAATGGTGCACATATCGAATGTTTGTAACAACGTTACTTTAATAAAAGAAACTTTTGAAAATACAGATTCTAAATAATCTTGTTTAAGAATTTTACGTGTTATCAAGAATTTTATTAAAAGATGAAATTGTACAGATAATGTTCGGACACACTGGAATTTCTAAAAAACTTGTCAAAACTTGGTATCAGAAAAAACTTAATGAGATTCTCTGTAAAATGGGACAACACTGGAATTTCTACGCTTCATGGTTGACTTTTAATAACAGCCAAAAATTGTACAGATAATTCTCGGACACCTTGTATATTTATTTTTATATATATACTATATATATATATATACTATATATATACATATATATATATATATATATATATATATATATATATATATATATATATATATTAGAACTTATAGTGTGTGTGTGTACTTTAGAAAATTCCAAAAAGTTTATTAAAGTAAAAATAATAATGCTAGTAATAATAGTAATAATAATAGTAATAATAATAATAATAATAATAATAATAATAATAATAACAATAATTACAATAATAATAATAAATAATAAATATTCTAAGGGGTGTATAAGTATTATATGAGTATAATGAATATAAGGATTATATAAATATAAGGATTATAAGGATTATATAAATATACGAATTATATAAGAATTATACGAATGAATATAAGAATATAGGAATTATTCATTGTTCATTTAAAAAAAAAAAAATATATATATATATATATATATATATAGCGAGGAATAGGAGGACGAAAAGATGGTACATGTTTACATGTTTATTGACATATATGCATATAACTGCAATGACCGCGCAGTATATAAATGAATAGAAACGACATAAGTGTTAAGGAACGTTTCTGCACACGAGGAGGAGAGATAACGAATAAATGAAAAATGAGGCGAACCGCCCGGGAATCGAACCCAGGGCCTTCCAATTGCCGGTTGTACGCGCTACCATTGGAAGGCCCTGGGTTCGATTCCCGGGCGGTTCGCCTCATTTTTCATTTATTCGTTATCTCTCCTCCTCGTGTGCAGAAACGTTCCTTAACACTTATGTCGTTTCTATTCATATATATATATATATATATATATATATGTAAAGAACGACGCTTGTGTAGAATAACGTTCCGTACAAGATGAGGAGAGAGAACGAACAAATGAAAAATGAGGTAACCACCCGGGAATCAAACCCGGGATCTTCCGATTGCCGGTCAGATATGCTATCCACTACACCATGGGCCTCGATTAATCAGAAGTCGTAATTCTCCTACATACGAGCAGAAACATTAATTATACTGTGTTGTTTGCAGTTAAAATGTATATAGAGGTACGGCATGCGAAGGTGCCCCCCTCAGGGCATTGGTTTCTGCTCGTATGTAGGAGAATTACGACTTCTGATTAATCGAGGCCCATGGTGTAGTGGATAGCATATCTGACCGGCAATCGGAAGATCCCGAGTTCGATTCCCGGGTGGTTACCTCATTTTTCATTTGTTCGTTCTCCCTCCTCATCTTGTGCGGAACGTTCTTCTACACAAGCGTCGTTCTTTACATTAATTATACTGTGTGTTGTTTGCAGTTAAAATGTATATATATATATATATATATATATATATATATATCGTATCCAACATGAAATTATACAATTCTTCTCATGGAACAAGACCACATATCATATAATATACTACACAGCATATACCGCATGCCCTGAAAACATTTTTTTTTATATAATTGCAAGCAGTCTTGCACAATAAAAATAATTTTCCTGGGAATGTTTTCATTAAAAGCAATAAAGAACTCTTGCAAGAACGATGTTTATACACACAAAATTTTCTTTCAGTAAAATAACATCTCTTACTGCAGTTGATTTGTGTAAAGTAATAATAATAATAATAATAATAATAATAATAATATAATAATAATTACTTTTTAATTTAAAAAAATTTTCAGTTAAAATAAATTTCTTCATCTCAAATAATATTTTAAAAATGCTTATTATATTAATAGAAAATAAATATTATTTTTAAACGAAATATTACGTTTTGCGAGTTTATTATTAATTGTTTTTGTTTGGAAAGTTTGCTTTTCGTTTTTCTAAAGTTTTTAAATTCGAGTATAAATTTTTAACTTAAAAAATAGAAAACAATAACAAGTAAAATAAATAAGGTCATTGAAGGAAATGAGCATTCTTTTCAGTACAATTATTTCATCCTTGTGGAAACTTGGTATATTATTAATATTGATAATAATGTGTTTATTCAGTTTTAGTATGCATTATTGGAACGCTAAAACGTTTTTTCATTTTTCATTTTTATATATGCTTTCCTTAACAGTCAATTTTCTTTTCAAGTTTTATCACTTTTCTATTAGACTATTGAGTATTTAAAGTCATTTTGATCCCAAAACCAACAGAAATATATTTAAAATCCATTTTATCGTTATGTAATAAAATTTTAATGAAGGGTGTTGCAAAAGTCGTCGTGTTTTTTACAGGATTTTAGGATTTTTGGCAGACTAACTCTGAGCAGTGTTCACAGAAATTTGAGACGTTTCGCTTATTCACTTTAGGTTAATGGGATTGTACGGAACATCGACATCGATTTTAGAATTACTAACTGACGTTTGACGTTGCGAACAACATCAGCAAACAAACCCGATACCACACCAAATCGCCAAATGCGGCGCTGGCGATACGAGATTTGACTTCCTCGGACAACATCGAAACTCTCGAACAACGATGATATGACAAAGATAAAAATATGAATAAAACGATGCAACTAACAAACCTGATTTTCGAGTTCTCATTTTAGACAAACCATACTAAATTAACGTCTTTTTTTAAAAAACACAACTTTTGCAACACCACTTTGGTTTCGTGATGGATATCTTAGAGAGAATCCTGTAACTATAAAAACCTAAACGTTTGTTCTTTTTGTATAATGGGCACAATTGAATATACTACAGTTAAGTTAAAAAGTTAAATAAAAATTCCTAATATAAAATAAAACATGTAGAAATTGGATTAGAGATAATGTGGTAAATCTGATTCCAGATTCCAGGTTCCAGAAATTGCTTACTTGATCCTGCGGATCAGCACACGTTTCCGGTGCAGAGCCTCTACACTGTATCTCCAATTATGTACTTAAACCTTTACTCTCAACAGAGTCTTCTTCTAATTTCCATTATTTTTACAATATAATTTTTGATACTGTCTTTTTTTTATATTCTTTACTCTCATCATCTCCCCCACTATATTTCTTAGTTTTTCACAATGAAACAAGTGTTCTGTCGTATCATTCTCTCTCCTGCATACTTCACACTTCATGTCCTTATATTTCCCTTTATAATTTTCTTTCATCTCTACCATATTTAATCGGATTTCCATTATGATCTTCATATTTTTTTCTTTCATATTTTCACTATATGATTTTCTTTTAAATTCATCAATGAATTTTAGTTTTTCATTTTAGTTTTCCTCTTTATTAGTTCTTCCTGTAAATATTCATTAATTTTTGTCGTACACTTTTCCTTAATTCACTTTTTTTCATCACTTTCAAGTCCTCTAATGTTACTTTATATAATTTACACGTTTCTGCCACTTCCTCTGCCCAACATCCTGGGTATGGATTTTTCAATTGAGTTTCGGGTATCATTTTAATTAATCTATCCTCATTTGAGTTTAATATATTGTTCATTAGCATTATCTTCTTGTATACAATTTTTTCTTTGACTGGCCACACTCTTAATTCAGCTAATAATCCCAAATATGGGGTATTACATTTCATTCCTGTTATTTTCCTTAGAATCCTTCCCTGCATTTGTTCCACTTCTTCAATATCCTTTGTCCTTGTTCTCGCCCATGTTTCCATTCCATAAAATATTGTAGGTATTATTATGGTTTCATACAATTTTATTTTCACCTTCATTGACCAATGGCCCACTGCAGCTGGATCTCCATATCTCTTTAGATCTGCTATCATGAAATTTACCTTACTTTTCTTCTTTTCTATATGTGTATGGTAATCACCTCTGCTATTGAACCATTGTCCCAAATACTTGTATTCCTGCACTTGATCTATACTTCCAATTTTCACTTTGTTAATTGTTCTCATTTCAGGTACTTTTCTTCTCATCACATTTATTGTCATTACTGCTGATTTCTCTTTTTTATTATTAAATGTAAATTTTTTTAGTATTTCCATTGATCTACAGTTACTAATTGCTTTTTCTACTACTCCTAAGTTACTTGATGCCTGCATTATATCATCCATAAATATACATGATTGAATTTCTATTTCTCTTACTCTTGTCAAGCATTTACCCATATTATTTACTCTATCTGTGTCCACTGAGCACAGTCTGGGTCCCAGAGACGTACCTTGTTTGACTACCTCTTCTATATTTTTTGGACTTGTGTCACCTAAAGGTGTTTTTATTTGTATTGTGCCATTTTTGTTTACGTTGTATATTAGTAGTGCTTCTTCTGGGCCTACTACTTTTGATGCTTCTTTGATGCAGTCCTTCAACCATAGCTTGTCAAAATATTTTACAGCATCCCCAAACCAAACATATGTATTGTTACGTAGATATTTATTATAGTAAATTATTGCATTCAACGTTAATATGTGGTCTATTGTTGATTTCCCTTCTATTCCTCCACATTGGTATATACTTAATCCCTGATTCCAGTCACTTCTCTTCTTATTTAGTCTAACTTTCTAAAAAATTTTACTAACTATACTTGTTATGAATATCCCCCTCCTATTACCTATGTCCATTCTATCACCACTTTTGTAAATTGATATTATTTTCATATTGTTCCAGTGTTCTGGGATATTGTAAGTCTTAAGAATTACATTGAATAGTTTTGCCAGACTTCTTATTACATCTCATCCAGCATTCTTCATTATACTATTGCTCCATCCTTATTTTTTTAACTTTCTAATAACATTTTCAACATCCTCATTTGTAATACTATTTATGGTATGTCTATCCTCTACTACAGTTTTAATAGTTTCCTGGTGTAGTTTATTAATCTCTTCAGCTTTTTTCTCTTCCTTTTTTTCTGCTTTATTTGTAATAAGTAGATCATGGTAAAAATTTTCATAAACTTTCAATACTTCACTAGTTTCTTCTACAATTTTTCCTTCTTTAGTTTTTATAGCTCCTCGTTCCACCTTTGTATTTCTGTCCATATCCTTTTTAAATTTCCAAAATGCTCCATTATCAAGTCCTCCTATTCCTTTTAACCGTTCCACTTAATAACTGTCTTACATTCTTCCATTATTTCTTGAATTTTGTTTTCCCATATATTATACATTTCTTGTAGATCAGTGGTTCTTAACCTTTTTACTACCATGCCCCCTCTAGGAATTGGTCCTTCCCTCCACGCCCCCCTTCAATCAAAATAACATTCTCAATAACTTCTCAATATTAGCCCATGCTCTCGTTAAGAGAATAACAAATACAATTAGAGAAATTCCTGTTTCTAGGGGGGCGCGCCCCCCCGGTTAAGAACCACTGTTGTAGATTTTTGTTTAATGACAGAATTTTTATGAGGCCCACCCCCTGAGTTAATCTATTAAATATCTTTAGTCCTTTTCCTATTATAATTTTTTCCATTTGCTCATTTACTTTACATGCTGCCTCATGTAAGTAATTTTATCAGTTACTCTATAAGGGGTCCAGATTTTCTTTTCATCTATATACACTTCCTTTACATGTGAATCATCTTCCTGCTTAATAATTAAATATTCCATTACAGATTTGGATTTGGACTGCTTCCGAAGCAGTTAAACTTCAAATTCAGCTTGTCACATTGTTTTTTACCTATTATGGCTTCCGATGCGTAGCTAAAAATTTTGATGGCTGCATTCTTTTCTAAATTTATTTACGAACTTGATTTTCTTCATTCCACGAAAGTGTATGAAACTCTGTAAAAGCGTGTTGGGACTTGGTTTATTTAAAGAAAATTTTAAAAGTTCAAAATCTTGAAATTTGAGTATTTCGTGTTTTCGCCTATAAATATTTTGGAGGGATAAATTTTAGTTAATTTTTTTAGGGGGCACTGGATCTGAAGAAAAAAACACTACAGGGAACCCACAGGGTGTTGTCACCAAGTTTCATGAAAATCAGTCCAGCCGTTTGGACCTGGAAAGGAGACAGACAGAGAGACGGACAGACGGGCGTGCGGTGAATTATGAGTATTAGCATACCCGCCCGTCGATGTGTAGAATTATAATCCGTGACATAGCATACCCGCTTGACCGCGGTGCTGGGGTCTTTGAAAACTAGCAACAAATTTTCTTTTTTATTATTATTATTACGGGCGGCAATGTGAAGCTCAAGATTTTTATGACTGCGTTCTTTTCTATAGTTTTATTGACCAAATAATTGAACCGACAGTAATTGGGGGACCGCAGGCCTCCCAGTTACTGGGGGTTCAATTATTTGGTCAATAAAACTATAGTCATGAAAATCTTAAGCTTCACAAATCTTGACACAATGTGAAGCTCAAGATTTTCATGGCTGCATTCTTTTCAATAGTTTTATCCCGGTGCTGGGGCCTTCGGGCCCAGTAAATGGTGGGGAAGGGGGACTGATCACACATATATTTTCGTTCATTACTCATCACCCCAATCCACTATACGAAGTTTGGTCGAAAACGGTTCAGAAACGTAAAAGTTTTTTCTGCGGACAGACAAAGACAGACAGAGACAGACAGACACACATTTTCGATGAATTATTGTAGTAATGTTATGATATATATACATATATATATATATATATATATATATATATATATATATATATATATATATATATATAAGTGAAAATTAATTGAATGAATGATAAAAAGTTGAAAGATCACTATTTTTTTTCTGTTTTTCTACCTTTTTCCCGATCTCTGGTTTTCACAATCAATGTCTAATGTTTGGGCAGAAGAGCAACCGTTCTAAAAATCATTGTTTAATAAACAGAATATTTCCTAAAATAAACAATCACTGCAGTAGCTTACCATGCGTATAATATATATAATATATATAATATATATATATATATATATATATATATATATATATATATAATATTATATATATATCAGGGCCGTAGCCAGAAATTTTTTCGGAGGGTGTTATATGAACCTATATATGCACCTAGGACGTCCTAGGTATATACATAATTATATATATACATACATACTGTATATTCAACAAAGATATGTAAATTGTTTACATTACCTTACAAGATACAAGACGATATTTAATTTTCTCTTCCTTTTTGACATTTCTTGAAGAACATCCTCCGGTTGTATTTCTAATTGGCGGTGAATGCTCATTAAGGCCAAACCATTCAGTCTCTCTTCAGAGGAAGAATTTCTTATGTAGGTTTTAAGTCTTCTTAGCGTTGAAAAGAATCTTTCTGCAGTGGCCGTAGTTATTGGCAGAGTGGCACCTATTTTCAAAAATGCATGAATTGTAGGGAATATTTCTTCATTGCATTCATTTAAAGAAGTAATGAAATCGATGGGCTTTTCATTTTGGTCTCTCCAAGTTCGTCTCCACATCTTCAGTTCTCCCTCGAACTTTACCGGAACGCTTGCATCGTCAGGCCACTGAAGGGACAAAGTTTCGCATCAGTTTTTCACTTCCTCACCCGTCAGAGAGATGGATCTCTTCGGCAACAACGAATGCAGTTTTTGTAATACAGTTTTATGGTTGAGAAATCTATCATTTAGTTCATTTAATAAAAAGTCTAGGAAAGGCACATACACACAACGTCTGTAATACTCTTCAACATTCTGTGTAACAAAGTGATCACCTTTCCGTCCGACCGAAGGTGGCATTTGAATTGTTGTACCCAAACCTTTACCCAAGTTTTCGGCTTCACAGAAAACTGCTTTAAATTTCGAATCGGCAGAGTCCCTCAGAGCTTGTATTTCATCTTTTAAAACTTCGGCATGGTTCAGGCAAGAAGCAAGATCACATTGTTTAGACTGTAGGAATGTGCAAAGGCCATACAGTAGTGCAAACACCTGACTAACAATAACCAAGCATATCAAAAATTTGCTGCTCTCAATAGCAGTTAACAATGTGAAAGCCTTCATTGTAGACTCTTTCTCCGTAAAATCGTGAATTATGTTTAAAGCTTGAGAAATTGGTGCACAAAGTTCCTTCAGTAACAGAATTGAATCTAAATATTCAACCCACCGAGTCTCACAAAATTTTAAAAGACGGGTTCTTTTGGCACCAGGATACATTTCATTGATGCAACTTTTCAGCACATGACTTCGCTTAGGAGAATGTCTAAAGAAAGCTATTATATCTCGCATTACCGTTAAACTAGCCCTTATTATTGACACTGAACAAGCATGGGAAAGGGCCAGATTTAGGGCATGGCTAGAGCAATGAACGTAGAGAGCCTGAGGATGCGTTTGTTGTATAATAGCTGCACATCCTTTCAATTGACCACTCATTGACTTAGCCCCATCATATCCTTGCCCTCTCATGTAGTTTACATCCAACCCCAACTCTCTCAGTTCTTTTAATAATGTTTCAGCAAGTGCCCTACCAGAACAGTCATGAATATAAACAAATTTCAGAAAATCTTCTCGCAGCACATAGTTCTCTTCACTTTTTAACACGTACTAACACAAAGAGTATAGTCTTCCACTCCACAGATGTCTGAGGTCTCGTCCACCAGAACACTAAAATATTTTGAATGAGTGATCTGATTCACGATACGAGACAGGATTAGATTACCACAAATATTAATCACTTCATTCTGAATTTGAGGGCTTGTGTAGGTTGCATTTCGACCACATTCGGTGAAATGCTTCTTTAGATTCTCATCTCTACCACCAATCCTAAACCGCAGTAAAGCGCGGGAATTTCCATCATTTTGTTGATTTTCTTCCAAAATCCCAGCATCGCTATCACCCCGCAATGCAATTTCTTGTCGGCCACACAAAATAATGGTTTCAATAATTGGCATGAGTTTTTTTCTGTTTTCTGAGGTTTTTTGTCTTTTGGCACTGTTTAAGGTTGTACAGATATCCTTTTTTTTATTTTCAAAAACTGACAAAAAATTTTGTGCTTTAACACAGCTGTCTTTGTGATTATTGCTAGTTTCGTGCTGTGCTTGCGGAAATCCTCTTTTGCATCTTTCCAACGCATATACGGAGCATTAACTAGTGCATTCAGTCTTACGTGATTTCCTTTACCAACTTCTACATTTTTGGCAAAGACAAAACAGTACTTGCAGAATGCACCTTCACTTGCTCGAGAATATGCAAGCCACTTAAATTCAGTCAGCCATTTCCTTTGAAATTTTAAGTTTCTTTTACCCTGCGGAAAACTATGTAATTCTCCGGGTACCCAAAGATTTTTAAGAATATTATAGTTTTCCTTGTCTGTACATGATTTTTCGAGGAACGTGCCAATATCCAAAGACATATGTGACTCGCACACGGAGGAAACAACATTTTCAGTTTTTTCACTTCTGTTTGAAGTTTCACCACTGTCAGAAGGACAGATTAAATCACTGTTTGTTTTCTTTTTCGTTTTAGGCTCAAAATAACACCGGTCTGCATGAAAATTGATTTCTTTATTTTGAGTTGTGATTCTGAAGCAGTTCGCTGCGCTGAATTAAAAAATGCTACCAGTTTTTTTCTATCACCCACAGTTTTAAAGTTATTAGCAAAACAATTTTGGGGCGTTTTGTAATTTTTTACCTTTTTTATCTTTAATTAATTTCGTTTTTCATATTTTTCAGATACATAATTCTAACATTACGTCTTTAAAATTTTAATAATGACTTCTAGAGGATGTACCCATAGTCCAGACATATTTTGTTATATTTGTGGCCGGTATGTTGTTGTAAAACAAAGGACAAATGTAACGACCTTCATTAAGAGAGCTTATCATGCTTATTTTGGAACTAAGAAAAGTTTGCCATTTGGGATCCCTATGGTATGGCGCGAGCCTAGAAACCATACCGACGACTGCTACTTCTGTTCTTGCAATGTTAAAGGTTATAATGCAAAGAATAAAGAGAGCCTTCAATACCCAAGTCTTCCATCTGTAATAAGGCCGGTACCCCATGGTCCAGAAGTTCCTATTTCCCGCCCACCCGAGAGTCTGGATCAATACAATTCAGATTCTGATTCAGCTCCAAATCCAGACAATGATGATGTTTAAGAAAAGCCAACAGCTGACCGAGATCCTAAACCATTAACCCAAGCCGAACTAAATGACTTAGTCAGGGATTTGAATCTGCCTAAGGACTCTGCAGAACTTTTGGGGTCTAGATTGCAGGAGAACAATTTATTGGCATCCGACACATACTTCGCTTGGTACAGAAGTCCTGAAATGTTTGCAAGTAAAGAAGGTAAATATATTTTGTTTCTTTGTTATTTTTTTATTCTTTCATAAACAAGCAATATGCTTGTCCAAGAGCTAGGAGCTATTTAATTCTGCTTTAATTAGGTTTTACTCTATCACCTAAAGATTTCGTGCTATAAGGGGTGTTGTAATACCTCATCTGTCCCCAAATGTTAACCACCCATTGATGGGAGGGGAGAGAGTATTTTGCTGGGAACGGGACTGGTTGTTATATATATTTACCCTACATTATTATGTAAGCGTTACTGTAGTCTATAACAACAAAATTTATGGTTTAGCATGTGCAATCCAATGTTGGTCTCGATAAGATGGTTCACATTTGGGGATAAATGGGGGATTTATGACACCCTGTAGTAAGAAAACCATACGTGATAGGGAAAAACTAACTATATTTTTGAGATCAGCGCACTCAAATTATATAGAATCACCAACTATTTTGTAAAACTCGATCGACAAGTTTTCAAATGTGTACTGGTGTAATTTAAAACACTTGCTTGCCTCTTGTTGGCCATATTGTAAATAGGTCACAGACTCACGTCTCACAGTACCCACAACACGTGAAAAACAAAGGAAGTAAACAGCAGGACTGACCGTATATTAGGAATTGACATCATGAGTGACGACTGCACATGGCCAATGGGCACATTAATAGAAAATGACGTCATTCGTGACGTAGGCAAGAGGACCAATTAAAAGCAAGCAAACTTAAGAGTCGGAAGCGTAAGTTCATTAATCGACATGAGCTCCTTATAGAGTTCGGTGAATCGGAAATGTAAATCCATTCCAGAAAATAAGAGCTCCATGAAAGGGGAGTAAGCAGAGAGAAGTATTTTGTCTGAATATATTTCTAAGTTTGGGAAGAATTTTGGGGGGGGATATATCCCCCTATCCCCCACTGGCTACGGCCCTGATATATATATATATATATATATATATATATATATATGATGCAAATCCACAAGAAAAAAGAAAAATGATTCCAAGTTCTTTCGTGTATTCAGAAATACACCTCGTCAGGGAATGAAGGGAGGAGGCAAAATGACAAAAATATATACCATGGGACAGAAAAACAAAAAGATTAGCACATGATTAACAAGAGTTGACTAGAGGCAAAAGGTATTTTAACAGGATATTGTCAATTTTTTACATTCCCGCACTGTTATTGAAATTATTTTTAAAATGGATAAATGCACATTCTAGAATATTCCTTTCAATTATATCTGTTTTTAGCTAGCGCTTTAGAACTGTCCCACTTGATACTATGATTACATCTATACATATGGTTAAACAATGCATTGGAATTATTTGCTGTTCTACACGCATATTTATAGTTTTACGCTAATATCAAAAGTTTCACCCGTATGACCTCTATATACTGAATCACATTGTGTACATCCTATCGAATGCACACAACCAGCCACATTATCCGGGCTATTCTTTATTAGGCGTGATTTAACAGTATTATTATACTTAAAGACTACATTGATACCAATTGCCCTGTTACGTGCATTTTTATTCTGACCATCAACCCTCGATTAAATGTTCTATTTTCTCTGCTATGTTTCTTAGAGCATTAAGAGTTGTCAGTCCTGAATTTTTAGAGTCCGAGTTATGCAATATCATGAATATTGGTACTAAATTATGTTATCCTATTTTATTTTTAGATAACTGCCTTAAGAAAGCCAAGGATAGGTATTATGATATTGTAACTGTAAAGGAATTTGATCGTAAAAATATCCTTAGCCGACCTTACCACGTAAATTTTCAATATCTTCTGACTTTACTTAAAGCAATTGGTATCAATGTAGTTTTTAACTATAAGAACACTGTTAAATCATGCCTAATAAAGAATAACCCGGATAATGTGGTTGGTTGTGTGTATTCGATCGGATGTACACAATGTGATCAATATATATAGGTCAAACGGGTAAAACGTTAGATATTAGGGTAAAACAGCATAAATATGCGTGTACAACAGCAAATAATTCTAATGCATTGTTTAACCATATGTATAGATGTAATCATAGTATCAAGTGGGACAGTTCTAAAGCGCTCGTTACAAGCAGAGATATATGATAATTGAAAGGAATATTCTAGAATGTGCATTTATCCATTTTAAAAATAATTTCAATAACAGTGTGGGAATGTATAAAATTGACAATATCCTGTTAAAATACCTTTTGCCTCAAATCAACTCTTGTTAATTATGTGCTAATCTTTTTGTTTTTCTGTCCCATGGTATATATTTTTGTCATCTTGCCTCCTCCCTTCATTCCCTGACGAGGTGTATTCCTGAATACACGAAAGACCTTGGAATCATTTTTCTTTTTCCTTGTGGGTTTGCATATATATATATATATATATATATATAATATATATATATATATATATATATATTATACGCATGGTAAGCTACTGTAGTGATTGCTTGTTTTAGGAAATATTCTGTTTATTAAACATTATACCATGCGTATAATATATATATATATATATATATATATATATATATATATATATATATATATATATATATATTTACGCATGTAAGCTACTGTAGTGATTGCTTGTTTTAGGAAATATTCTGTTTATTAAACAATGATTTTCAAACGGTTGCTCTTCTGCGCAAATATTAGACATTGATTGTGAAAACCAGAGATCGGGAAAAAGGTAGAAAAACAGAAAAAAAAATAGTTGCCTTTCAACTTTTTATCATTCACTCAATTAATTTTCACTTTTATATATATATATATATATATATATACATATATATATATATATATATATATATTATACAGTGGGTGTAGTGCTGTGGGAACGCGTGGGAACGGCGTTCCCTTACTTTTTTTGGTAGACGGAACGGCGTTCCCTCACTATTTCAAATAAATCCGAACTTACAAATCTCTAACGTCATGAAATTTTAATTCCCACCCCTAGAAGAAATATGAGAAAGAATCATTAACTGCTTCATTTCTTTTAGCTTCGACTGAGGCAATGCTAGCCTATAAAGATCTGGTGAAACAGTCACCACGGCGTACCAGTTGTTAACTTTTTTTTAGTTAATCATTCCAGTTGTTAGCTATTTTTATTGATCGTACTGGATGTCGTATATCTAATGACACTGGAAATACTGCATCTTCAATCTTGGAATATATCCTAATATCCAGTGCATATGACCTCAAAGTATCCCTGAAATTGGTCAGATTTCAAAAGATTTCCCGGGGGGCTTACAGTGCCCCCGGACCCCCAGCTGTATGGGCTCGCCGCGCTCGCCATTGTCCCCCCGCATCTGAGTAACACTTTCAAAATGCGTTCCCTCACTTCTTTATTTAGCACTACACCACTGTGTGTATATATATATATCATAACATTACTGCAATAATTCACCGAAAATATGTCTGTCTGTCTTCATTATTCATCTTCATCTGCATCATCTTCGCTCAGGACATTGGCTCATTGCTGTGCACCTAATGATTTGATGACATTGGCCCTTGTAGCACTGAAAGAGCAGCTGATTTCGAGTTCAGCCCTATCATTATCTAAAAAAAAGGCTTTTTTGACATTGGCCCTTCTAGCATTCAGCCCTAGAATTGCAAACCTTACAGACCACGATTGCTGCACGCCTTGTCCGATGGTAATCATGATCGAAGGCTTCAGTTTTGTGAAGTAATTCTTTTTGAATCATTGTACTGAGGAGGAAGGTTTTAGTGGATTCCATATTATGGACTGATAAGGCTACGTTTACGCTTAATGGGAATGTAAACAGGCATAATTCACATTACTGGGCTGATTAAAATCCTCATAATGTTTTGACAGCTGAATTAATGTCCCATGGAGTTTTGGTGTGGGGCGGTATAACTTCCACAGGCATGGTGAGTTCTTTCTTCTTCCCAAATTGTACAGTCACTGGTGAATCTTATTTACATTTACAAAATACAGTTCTTCCAATACTATTGAATCATGTTGATACTGACAGATTCTTGTGGCATCAGGACGGTGCTCCTCCGCACTCCAAACGAGAGGTCAGATTATGGTTGGATCAACAATTCCCTCGAAGATGGATAGGTCGTTGGGGACCTGTCGAGTGACCAGCTAGGTCACCCGATCTTACCCGTATGGATTTGTTTGTTTGGGGTTACATTCGTGAAAAAGTTTATGCAACAAAGCTAAGGACACTTCAAGAGTTGCAACATCGAATTACCAATGAATTCGGAACCATATCACATGGAGCCATATTGCAAAGAATGTCTGTCGATCAGCAGTCGGACGTTGTGAACAATATGTTCAAATTGAAAGAAGACACTTTGAACACCTAAAATAAACAATTATTTTTGCTTTTCTTATTGTTGCTGTATTTGAAATAAAATTGTTAAATATCGACAATGCGCAGAAGAAATACGAATGAAATAATAACAATAATAATAATAATAATAATAATAAATAATGATAATAATAATAATAATAATAATAATAGTAATAATAATAATAATAATAATAACTGCTTTAACATTACTGGTTAATTAAAGTCAGGGCCGGATTAAGGGAATGCGAGGCCCTAGGCCATAATTTTGTTAGAGGCCGTCATGCTGTCATCATTTAGCTAGCTGAAAAATTGTGTTTAATAATAAATAATAAAATTTTGCTAAGGAAATGCAAAATGCGGGTAAATACAAATGTATATTGAAATATATCAACACTATATTGTTTAATATTAAATACTTACTGACTAAAACATGAGATTTAAACCACCAAAACGTAAAGGTTGTGTGTACGAGATTATATGGTCTTCCTCCCTGATTTAGCGCTGGCAAAATCATCAATGACCTCATGAAAATCACTTTCAATTGTCAAAGGAGACAAATCACACAATTTTTCCTGAGCAACAGTGGAGCGCAATTCACTTTTCACTCACTTCAATACTGAAAAGGACTTTTCTCCTTCTGTGTTTGTAGCTGGCAATGTCAGATAAATCCCGAGAGCTACGAAGGTTGTTCAAAAAGTGAGTTTACAAGCTCCGGGGTCACCACGAACCAAAAAGTTCAAGATTGCACCATCAGCTGGTAAGATGATGGCAACGATTTTTTGGGACCATCAAGACGTTTTGCATGTTGAATTCATGCAAAAAGGGACAACAATAACTGACACTTCGTATTGTGAAACTTTACAGCGACTCCGCACGGCTATCAGAAGAAAACGTCCCGGGTTGCTTTCTGCAGGTGTGGTGTTCCTCCATGACAATGCACGCCCTCACACTGCAAATCAAATACGCCAACTTTTGGAATCGTTCCACTGGGAAGTCATGGATCATCTCCCCCATAGTCCTGACCTTGCACCAAGCGACTTCCATTTGTTTCCAACCCTAAAGGAACACCTCGGAGGTAAACAATTTCAAAACGATCCTGATGCAGAAGCGGCCGTACGAAACTGGTTAAAAACTAAGGGCCCTACGCTTTACTCGACCAGCATCGGAAAGCTTGTCACACGCTACGACAAATGTTTGAATCTGTTTGGTGATTATGTGGAAAAGTAGTAATAAGTTTTTGTTGAAATACTTGCAGTAATTACGTGCCTTAATAAAACAGTTTCTTGAAAACATCTTGTAAACATACCTTTTGAACAACCTTCGTTTGAATGTTTGAGTTATTCCAAATTTTCGGATATAGGTCAAACAGCTGAGAGGTGTACATGTACTTTCTTTCCCGTTTTAATACAATAATCTGCTGCATGTAGCCGGAAAATGAACTAATTTTTTTGAAAATGTGTCTTCAATGTCTGAAGAATAATGTTGCAAGTCCAATGCGGTTTCGAGAATTGACAAATCTGTCATTTTTGGAAAAGAGCATAACACAACAGAACTCTCTTGAAGACTAGCATACAATTCCCTTCTGCGGTGTAATTCGGACCATAGTGAATCAAGAATCACAAGAAATGTCATTGTTCGAAACTTCTCTCTTGGTGACAGTTCGACCTCATTGTCAATCTCTTCGAAGTCCCGCTTTCTCTTGATTTTTGATGTTCAGCGCGGTAGCTGTAGTCATTTATCAATAATTTGGCTTCGTCTTCAAAGATTTTGAAGGCTTCTCGGGGAGCCTGAATAAGTCTTTCCAGTCCGTCGTACAACATAACGCACGTTGAAAGTTCTATCTCAACTGTTTGCACTCTTTTGTTGGTGGCATTAAATCGCATCAGTATCAAATCTCCCACCTAAAAACTCATAAAAACGCCATTTCAAGTTCTTGCACTTTGGATGTCAAGTGGGATGCTTCACTTCTCGTTGATGATGTCTGGTTTTCATCATTTGACAACAACGTAGATATAATTTCTGGATAATTTCATTCAAGGCACAAGTAGCATCAGCTCTAGCAGACCATCGTGTGGTAGACAAAGACTTTACAATCTAAGACTAAATAATTCTGTTACAGATATAGTCCTCCAACTGTATCTTGACTACCTTCCAAATATTTCCAAAAATACAAATAATTTCAATAAAAATATTTCTCTAAAACAATACCACATATGAATAATGTTAGCGTTATTAGGATAAAACAAAAATAAAATAAATATTTGGCCCTTGTTCTCATCTGGGTATCTACTAAAGTTGGCCTAATTTTTACTGTTGGTACTTAACCTAGCAGTAGGCATACCTTGACTTGTTAATAAAAGAGAATACTCCGTTCTGATTAAGTGTTCTCTATACCAACCGCAGCCAATCGCAACACGATTGCCTTATAAGTCAAAGAATGTACTGCACACGAAACCTGTCGCCAAATCGGACGACAATAGAGACACTTAAGTCACCTGTTACGTAGATGGCGGGGCCCCTCAAAGCGCGGGGCCCTTGGCCATGGCCTACGTGGCCCATGCCTTAATCTGGACCTGATTAAAGTGTGGGTTTAAGCGTGATAAAAGAAAATAGTATAATAGAGTTAATATAAAATTCCTAAAATTTAGTTATATCCAGCGAAAATGACATTAAATTGTAAATTAATAATAGTGAATAGTATCGTGGTTATAGTATTGTTTCTGTAAGATTATTGTTGTTTTTGTTTTCGATGTACGTTTTTGTTTATAAAGAAACGAAATTGTGTCTTTGGCAGATTAGAGGAATGGTGATATATACCAATAATCATATATATATATATATATATATATACAGTATATATATATATATATATATGGTGTAACAAAAGTCCGTTCTCATAGGGAAATAAGATATAACAGAATTGAACGAGAAAATAGTTTTAACTATACATTACAAACAGTGCAATCAACTTACCAATTAATCCAGTACATTCTCAAATTTCATCCCATGTATATAACTTATCACGATCAATTCTGTTATATCTTATTTCCCTATGAGAACGGGCTTTTGTTACACCCTGTATATATATATATATATATATATATATATATATATATATACTTTTTACTTGAGTCTTCATGTTCTCGAACGACGGTTCAGGATCGACCTGCAATGGACCCGTTGCAGCATCCCGCCTCATTTGCAAAATTTGGTGGAGGAGAGAATTAGTTTTCATTCTCCTCCTGTCCTCGTAGCCAGTTACTCATGGCTAGTTAGCGACTTTGGAAAAGAACCTGCCCAGTTGGTCCTTGAAATTATTTAGGCTGCTGTACTACGTTAAAGAGTTTTGGTCCACCTATTTGCAGGGCATTTTTCGTCTTGGTTTTCATCCCCTTTCCCACCGCAACTGGGACAGTACAGAATCTATCTCTTCTCTCATTTCGGTGTGTGTGTCTTTCATTTCTAAAGTTTGGGACACATCCCTTGATTATTTTCCATATGTATATTATTATTTATCTCCCACTTCAGTTTTCCAGAGGAGAAGAGTTTCAGGATTTGTAGTCTTTATCTTTATCTTTCGTAGTCTTTATCAAACGTCAGATGAATCATTCGACTTTGAGTTGAACTGAATTGAATGGAATAACTTTTATTGATAAAATACCCTTTATTGATAAAATAAATACAATTTTGCAATTTTCGTTGTTACAATAATTTTAACATATATAATTGTGAAATTAGACTATTTATTTAATTTGGCCGTTGGATTTAGACTTTACTTTAGGCTTTGTTGGTGAGGAATTGCGATTTCTTACAAATCAACTAAATACTTTAAATTCGAGTTCAGTTATACTCAGTAGCGGATCTAGGATTTTCGAAAGCGGGGGGCAGACCTTTACATATGTAAAAATTGCGCCAAAATAATGTTTAATTATATATATAATTACATACACTGGAGTTAAAAATACATATGTTACCTTAGCGTTTACTAAAATGTAGTTAATGACCAAGTTTCTGGTAGTAAATATTGGAACTAATTTGATTGACGTTATCTGATCCATCTGTTCAAAGTATTACCTGAATCAGTCATTTAGAGAGAGGAAGATCGTGAATGTGAATACTACGCAAAGGGTTTACAAGCACATTAACCTTGTGTCTACAAATGCTTACAGCCATTAATAAATGAATATATAAAGCTGGAAAGCATAATTTAATTGAGTATACAGATCTACAGAAGTTAAGGCTAACAAAGACCCTAAGATCCACTCTACTGTAAGGTTAGCCCGAGAGAAAGGAAAGAGGAGGGGATTAAAAGAGGAGAATAAGGGGTTAAGTGAGTAGCAAAACCTATCATTCTTGGGTTAAAATTCATCCAAAAGTCGGAAAAATAGTCGGAAAGTTGGAAAAATAGTCGAAGAAAATAGGAAAGGGGTGAAAGATCAAAAGAAGTAAAATGAGAACGCTTACAAACCATGCAAACACAGTCTTAACTCATTGTCATACCATGCAAATGAAAGACATGCAAGTAAAGGGAGGATAAGAAAAGGAAAAAAAAAGTAGGTAGAGTATAACAAAAACTGGGTGAGTTTACGCTACGAGCTACATCTACATTACTGTTAGTCTAAATTTTTTTTTTTTAATAATAATTTTATTGCTGGCATCACACGTTGGCATGTCACAAGCTGGCATTAATCGTCAACAGACTCATCCTCGATCACCACCCCCGGAGTTCCTGTTGCTAATGTTTTTTTATTTTAAAGAAGGTTAATATTTTTAAAATGCCTATCTAAACGGTTCTTAAACATATTAATGCTGGTAGAGTTAACGACTGACGCGGGAAGATTCCATTTATCAATTACTTTAAACGTAAAGAAGTTTTTAGCGATATTAGTAATGAAACGTCTGCCACGCAACTTAAATCCGTTATTACGAGTATTGCTATTATCGAAAGTGAACAGTTTGTCAAAATTTACGTTATCGATTTATTAATGATTTTGAAAACTTCAATAAGCTCCCCCTTAATCTCCTAGTTTCGAGTGAATGCAAGTCTAACTCTTTAATCCTATCTTCAAGGCTTGTTGCGCAATGACGGAATTAGTTTCGTGGCACGTCGCTGAACCCTTTCTAACCTATCAATATCCTCACGCAAATATGGGCACCAAAACTGAACGGCATATTCTAAATGAGGCTTGACTAGGGACATGTAAAGGGGCAATATAATATCCTTCGATTTAAATTCGAAATTACGCGCTATGAAGCCTAACATCCTATTAGCTTTTGCGCAAGACTCCAGGCACTGGTTCCTAACTTTTAAATCCTTAGATACGCGTACGCCTAAATCTACTTCCTCGTCAACGCTCGCTAACTCTCTATCATCCATCGTGTACGTGTAATTATTGTTACGAGAACCTATATGCAAAACTTTACATTTGTCTACGTTAAATTGCATCTGCCACTTATCCGTCCACTCCATAATCCTATTTACATCGTCTTGGAGCCTATTTCTATCGTCCTCGTTAACAACCTTACCGCCTATTTTAGTATCGTCCGCGAATTTTGACACGTTACTAGTCAATCCTACATCTATGTCGTTAATGTAAATTACGAATAGCAATGGGCCTAACACTGAACCCTGTGGGACACCGCTACCTACATCCAACCACCCCGATTCACTACCATTAACAACGACCCTCTGTCTCCTAGCACGAAGCCATTCCTCTAACCAGTTAGCTACCTGACCGCGTATACCGTGCGCTTTAACCTTCGCAATTAATCTTCTATGCGGAACTGTATCGAACGCCTTTTTAAAATCTAAATAAATAACGTCAGCCGCTCTATGCCTATCGTATTCGCGCACTATTTCGTTATAAAATTCTAACAAATTAGTTAAACAAGATCTATGGCGTCGAAACCCATGCTGACTACTATTAATCAAATCTCGACTTTCTAAGTGATCGATGATACGATCCCTAACTACGGATTCCAAAAGTTTACCGACAATTGACGTTAAGCTAATGGGCCTATAATTGCTAGCTACTGTGCGGTCGCCTTTTTTAAAAATGGCGTGACGTTAGCTAATTTGAAGTCTTCAGGAATAATCCCCGTTTCGAGTGACTGATTAAAAATCTTCGTTAAGGGGCCTACGATAACGTCTTTCAAATCTTTCAATGTCTGGGATAAAAAGCGTCAGGGCCTGGAGCCTTGCTAACTTTTAGCCTATCGATATAATGCGCAATCTCACCCTCGTAAACAGTTATTTCATCCAAAATAGTCTCGCTACTAAATGGAACGATATCGTCCACGTCGGGGACATTATTTACGTCTTCTACGGTAAAAACTGTCGCAAAAAAGTTATTGAAAATACCCGCCATCGCCTGAGCGTCGAAGCCAAAGCGCCGTTAACATCCACTAGAGGGCCTATGTTATCTTTTATCGGCTTACGATTATTGACGTATCAAAAACTTTTTTGGATTATGTTTACTATCCGCAGCTATAAGTATCTCTAAATTACGCTTAGCATTCCTAACTGATCTTTTAACCTGACGTCTAAGCTCGATATATCTATTAAAGTTAGCTGCCGTGCCATTGCGCTTATTAAGTCTATACGCTCTGTTACGCTCGTTTATGAACTCGCCTATTTCCCTAGTCCACCACTTGGGCCTACCATGATTTCTAGCGCGCTTGGGCCTACGAGGAATAAACTCCCTTTCATATTCATAAAACTTTCTTTAAACGCCTCCCAATGCAAATTTGTCATTACCCATAAATAAGTTATCCCAGTCCACTACTCTCATCCTATCCGCAAAACTATCAAAATTGGCCCTACGAAAATCAGGGACTTCTATTACGTTACTATCCTTAGTGTTTTCTATCAATAACTTAAACCTAAATTTGATGATCACTACATCCTAAACTCTCGCCTACTTCTAAACCTTCGACTATATTTTCGCCGTTCGTCATCACCAAATCTAAAATATTGTCACCGCGCGTTGGTTCGGTAACCATCTGTCGTAAAAAATTATCTTCCATGAACTCAATCTCAAACCCTCATCATTACCAGTAAAAGTCTCGTAATTAACATTAGGAGTTAAAGTCTCCGACAATTATACTATTCCGATTATTAATAAAGTTACCAAGAAGTGAGTAAAATCTAGTATCGGTATCGAGGGTTGAACGGGAGGTCTATAAACAACAACAAAATTAAAACTAATACTACGCGCCCTAACTTCAACGCATATCGCATTAATTGCTGCCGGAAAATCT
This sequence comes from Bathynomus jamesi, assembly GCA_023014485.1. NCBI lineage: Eukaryota > Metazoa > Arthropoda > Malacostraca > Isopoda > Cirolanidae > Bathynomus > Bathynomus jamesi. The sequence continues at coordinate 2,326,669 of JAJOZX010000011.1, read as the reverse complement.
ATCTTAACCTCGATAGCCCTAAGGGAATTACGAATGTACAGCAAAACGCCGCCACCAATCCTATGTAACCTATCATTAGTAAAGAGTTTAAAACCCGGTATATCAAGTTCCCCCAACAAGTCCCGAGTCACGGTATTTAACCACGTTTCAGTGATAGCAACTATATCGTAGTTGCCGGAATAAATTATCGCCTTAAATTCGTTTAATGTATTTCTAATACTAGGCGCGTTACTATAAAAGACGTTTAAGTTATTTTTTACCACGGGTCGGCGTTTTAAACTATTTTCACGTCGGACCCGCGTTTCCCGGACCCACAACGTTTAAAGAAGGCTTCGACCCATACAGCTTTCGAACGTTTTCGTCAATTAACCTAACTAGCCTAGTATTACCTATTTCATTAAAATGCACCCCATCTTTTATAAAAAGGCTAAGATCACTGAATTCTGACCACAGCTTTACGAAGGGTACATTTTCCTCAGCACACATCTCTTCTAATTTAGTATTCAAAAATATTGTTTTTTACGTAATCTTAAGACCCAAACCGTGCCTAGGATAATACCTAGAACTAAAGACCTATCTGACCTCGCCTTCAGGGACCTAATTAACCCCCCATATCTCTCCAGAAGGTCAGGCAGTCTCGTATCGGGCCTATATGAGTCGTTGATCCCTACCATCGTCACCAACATCGAGTGACGGGAGGCAACATCAATCCTATCTACTTCGTTTCTAATTCTGTCAACCCTTGGCCCTGGGGGACAGACTCTCCTCCTCTTGGTTGGATTCCATTCAACGAACTCTTTATCCATATGGCGCACTAAAGAGTCCCCAATTAAAATAGTTTCCCCCTCGTTCACGTCCCTATCCAAATGGGCGAAAGGGTTCGAAACCTCGATAGGGGGGAAATTCCTATCACCTACGTACGTGGCCTAGCTCCACCCTTAACTTCTCTAAATCCCTCCCCATCTACTAATCTCGGACTAACCTTAACCCCTTCCTCAACTCTATCCAACCTTCCCGATAAGCTATCTAAACTAGAAACTAGGTTACGCAGTACACACCTCACCCTTCAAACTACTAACGTCTTCAACGTTAGTATTGGTTCGGCTTTCGTCAACTGTAACCCTACCCCTGCCCTCATCAAGCGTTGCAAGTTTTTCCCTTACCTCACATACACTACGTTTTATGTCAACTATTTCCTCCCTTAAATCGCAAGTGAAACAAACCGATCTCTCGGTAATCGCCATAGGACCGCCGTTATAATCCTTAAAATCCATATACCACCGATTTACCCCACACCTAACACACGACATTTTCTGCGACGGCATCGCGCAAGTTAAATTAGTTTATAACCGTCACAAGTTTAAGTAAATTAAGCCGGCACGCTATGAAAACTTCTAAATCGCTAAAAACCACTAATATTCAATTACTTAACTATAACAATGTGAATATAAACGCAAGTATATAAAATTCAGAACTTTCCAAAAGTAAAGTTATTGGCAATATCCAAGAGTAGAAGCAATGTCAGAGAGCTCAGGAAATGCGTCCGCTCACTACGGAAATATTATTTTTATGCAGTTTCTAAAAATAAAATTGAAAGATAAGTTGTCAGGTATTTACAAGGGTGATGTTGATATTTTTATAATTTGAAAAAGTATGTACTTTTTAGCTTTTAGAAATTAAAAAATTTATTATAAAAAATAAAGCATTTGGAAGGGGCGCCAAGCTTGACCAAAAGGGGCGCCAAATTGACAAAAAGGGCCGCCAAATTGACCAAAGGGGCGGGGGGCGAATTTTTAAATGAAGGAACTCAAGAAGGAGAGAGAGAGTTATATCTTGATCAAACATGAACGAATGTACGGCTTGGGATTCCATTTCTCTCGGAAGACTGTATTGTTTTAGAAATTCATTAAGAAATCTCTCTTCCTTCGCAGTTGATCTGAAAAGTAAACATCCTTGAATTCTGGTTAAGACCGATGTTGTTCTCGGCGCCTTCGATGAAGTACCGAAATCTATCGTGAACACGGAACAGCTAAGATGCTCCGACGAAATGGAAGTTTACGCTTATGTGGAAATGAACTATAGCGATGAAACACTACTGTAACGTTCCAACAGGAGAAGAAAAAGAAATTCATTTATTAATTTTAAATGCTTGTCGAAGGTACTACAGAAAAGATCTGATGGGTTTTAAAAGTTTGAAAAAATAGGTGGGTTGTATGAAAAACCTGTTAGCATTTAGGAGTTACAGAAGTTAAGTGTCGTACAACTACAATTAGGAAGCAGCTTATCATACAGTAACTTCGCAAGCTAGATTTCTAGCGGTAATTCTATGGCAAAGAGACTCTAGAACTCGCAGCAGTCAACGAAGAAGTAACAAAGGTAATCAGAATCTTATGTCACTGAGTCGAAGCCCAGCAAACAGAAACGTTGGCGTAAGAAATCCTGGACTGGGTTGACAAAGGATGGTGCTTGGTGTTCCGTAACTTTGCTACGAAGGCACCAGTCCAATTTAGATTCTGCCCTTTGTGGAAAGGGGCCATTCAAAAACCACGTGGTCCTTTTTCGGATGGTTTCCAAACCCTTCCCCCCCCCCTCCTTCTGGTAATTTATGACCAGTGACTTGAACCCCCCTCCATGAACGTTAAAGATTCGAATCTTCTAGAATTTTCTGAAATAAAGGTACAGCGAATATGTATTTATAAAGATTCGAGTCTTCTGGAATTTTCTGGAGTTTACGAAATATATACAGGGCGTCCCAAAAAAATGTATACACACTTTAACAGCTGATAGCTCAATTGATGTTTCTTTCTTTCCAAGTTAAACCCATTAGAATTAATAATGGCAGTCAGACTAAGCTTTGAACAAAGGAAATTCATTCTAAAATGCTACTGGAAGTGTGAAAACGCAGTTGAAGTGCAAAGACAGTTTAGGAGGGAGTTTCAAACAGATCCACCAACGCGACTTACCATCACTCGAATTAGAGATAAGTTTGAAGCCGATGGAACTGTTCAGAATGTCCACAAGAAGCGTTCCGGAAGACCACGGACATCGACAAGCCCCACAAAGCAAGAAAGAGTACTGGAAACGTATCACCAAAGTCCAAGAAAATCTGTGCGGCAAGCGAGTCGTGATGTAGGAATTTCAGAATCGTCTGTCCAACGCATTTTGAAGCGCTGTCAATGGAAAAGTTACATTCCAAGATTAGTCCATGCTATTAATGAAGATGATCCGGACCGAAGAGTGGAGTATTGCGAGTGGTACTTGGCACGATGTGGATGTGGATTGGACGAAGGGGTTTCGTAGAATACCCTCCGCGTTCACCAGACCTCACACCACTAGACTTTTTTTTATGGGGATACTTAAAAGACAAAGTCTTCGCTATAAAACCTGCAACAGTCGCTGAATTGAGAGCAGCCATTGAACGAGAATGCACACAAATACCAAACGAAATGTTTCGTGATGTTTGCGATTCCATTGCTTCGCGTTATCAGCAGTGCCTGGACCAGAACGGACGTCAGTTTGAAAACAGGCGTTGACAAAACAATTAAACAATGTTTGTAGATTCTATTACATTTTGAAAATGAAATGTATTTTAATAAACACTGCCTTTATAAGTATTTAAAGTGTGTATACATTTTTTTGGGACGCCCTGTATATATATATATATAATATGATAAAACAATATTATAAACAGGATATTTTAATGCTTAGTATTGGCCACGTGGTTAAAAGTCAAGACCCCACCCCTTCCCCATGTGACCCTTGGTGTTCGAATAAGGAATCCCCTCCTTCCCCTTTAAGGACCACGTGGTTTTTGAATGGCCCCAAAGGGGATGAAAAGATGAAGCAACAACGGTCAATTACCTGCATGCAGACAATCTGACTTTCATCGAAAAGCCGTTGAATTTCTCTTATCTCACTCGAAGAGATACGCATATAATTGAAGTTTTCATTCTTGCCCCTTTTAGTTCTAACTTCTTGTTGTTTTGGGGAAGGGTCGTACGTATTCTTGAAGCGAATAAATATAAATCGGCGTACATTTCGCTCTATTTCACGGAGGAACAAAACGGTGAATACAGAATGAGAGTTTTAGAATGTAGTTATAATGCACAAAATAGGCAACCACTGAAAGAAAATGAAGATTGAATTGTAAACACTTATTTTACTGGTTGTATAACGTATCGATTAATTACATTTATATGGAATCAAGTGACAAAGGTATGTCTGAAAGTTGAAGGGTTAATAATTAACTTCATTAATCTTCATGAAAGATTTTGAGAAGCAAATGATTGATAAAGGCTTCAAACGGTGTGTGCAACTCCTTTTTCGGTTGCACTTACTGCGCGCGCGTTCGTTTATTTAAGGATGACTGCCTATCCACTTGGATGGGATGGCCTTTTAATTTTATTGGCGTAGTTTTTCTTGGCTTACTTGAAGCCCACTTTGAATTTCGAATTTCAATGTTAATTTACCTCAGCTTACAAGCGAGGCCAATTGCAAGGTAGCGTAAAACAACACCCTCCTTCGTATAAAGTTTATTTTATTTCACTCAAAATAGGACATAAATTGAAAAGACATATACAGATGTATGATTACAAATTTTGTTCCAAAAACCAAATTTTCAATTTAAAGAAAATGTTTGCAATTACCTAAGTCTCAAAAAAGCATTTATACAGAGGGGTTTTTGATTTGTGGGTAACTCTAGAAATAGCACTAAATTCAAATTCCGAAATCTAAAAACAAGTGTACAGAAGTAGTTTACTTGCAAAAAATTCGAGAAATTTATTCACAAAAGTTCTGCGCGAATTCCGCAGGTGTTCCCAGAAAAAAGTCCGTCAATTAAATCAAATAAATTCTCACAAAGGCTTTGAATGGTTATGCACTAACTTTCCCGGTTTCCTCGAAAACCAAGATCACCACAAGATATTAAAAGAAATTAAAAGAAATTTCACAAAGTTCTTTTTCTGTCGGCTAACATTAAGATCTTACAACAACGTTCGCGTAAAACAAAGGCAATTCAGATTCTCGTACAATGTAAAACAGTTTTAACTCAACTTAGAAATTTTCAATCATGCCACAGAGTTTAAAGATTTATTTTTACAAGCCACTTTAACAACTAACTAAGAACTCCAAGTTACACCTTAAGATTACAAGGACTCCGCCTTACAGTACTCTGAATGACCTATCAAAAACATTTTCATTTCATATGGTCGTCCCTACAAAAGCTTCCATCCATACATAAGGGAAGAAGGAGTTTCCCTTTTTCCTCACTGGGTATTACAAGAATCATTGTCTTTTGATTGGACATTGACATTCCATTCAAAGGAAAGCTCCTCCTTTTCCTTAAAAATCAACTTAAAATAAAGTCCTTTCTTCGAAGCCACTTGGTTTCTAAAATTTTATGACCAACGTTATGGTTCAATTTAACAAGTGGATTCGAAGTCAGTTTCCAAAAGTTTAACCACGAAACCAAGAGAAAACAAACCCTCTTACATGATAGTCCGGTTGCACGGGGTGGGAACCCTGCATTGTTTGTTATAAAGCAAATCTTGACATATTTTGAAAGCTTATACCACCCCATTCAAGAATCCATCGGGTGTACACATGACCCACGCTTGGCTTTTTCAATATGGCTGCCATTTTCCAAGATGGCCGGCGAAACTGAAAAATCCCATATCCTGGTCAGTACTTGATGGATTTTGATGATCTTGGTGTCATTTCTAGGGGATTTTAGGATGATGAGTTGATATGGAGGGGTTGCAGATACTTTGGGAGTCGTTTTGACCAACATTCGTCAATACTCAAGGTCATTGGAGGTCAAACGCCCCCCGAAATAAGGAATATCCCATATCCCGGGCAGTCGTGGAGATATTTTGGTGATCTTACTGTCGTTTTTATGGTTTTGGGCGAAACTGAGTAGTTCTATAGGCACATGATAACAGTAGGATATCATTTTGCAACTCCATGGGTCAAGTTAAGGTCATTTGAGGTTAAAGTTTGGCCTTGAAATATGATACTGCCACAGTTGACATCACTGTATTTGCTTTATTTCAGTGACAATTTCTACAATCTAGCTAACTGCTGAGCACTTAACATCTTTTCTGCAGATAAAACCAGATCATAATGCTTAAATGACATAACCCACATTATATGGATATGGATATTCGGATATAAACCACAATTTATACTGAAGTGCAGGGCACATGCATTCTATGGAAGGTTGCAATGCTACAAGATATGACCTCGTAAGCAAAAGAAAGCTCACACCTAGCTGGGGGATTGGCATTGACAACTTTGATGCAGTTATTCACATTAGGTAACCATTTATTGGGGGCAAATATCAAAAGACATGGTTGTGTCAGGATCGCCAGGATCATCAGTCTGCTCTTCGTTTGCGTTTTGGGTCAATGGATTGTTGCAATCCAAGCCGCTGCCACATGCACAGAACTTTGTGCAAGGGATTCCGCGTCCCATGCAGCCGCAGCGACTCCCCCTACATGCTGATTGTGATTCACACCCACATCTGATTAGCTTCAGAACTTCATCTGGTGCTAAGCACACTCCTTCACCAACTGTTTTTGGGATGAGAACTCTGTTTGTTTCGTCTCTCTCCCACCCATAATGCACAGGATCAAGTGGTGGTGGGTCACACTTTAGTGCATCGAGGCAGTTCGCCACAGTGTAGTGGGCTCTGAGCACATTTTGATGGAAAGCTTCAGTTGTTGGTGGTAGAGAACATAGTTTGGGTGCAGCAGTTCCCGACTTCTCTGTCTTCTGAGCCCATACTCGCTCAAACAATGAATGCTGTTGCCTCTTTCTCGATATGGTCAAAGCATGCATCAAGGGACCCCAGCTTGTCTAGCTTCCGACCCTTCTTGGCTGTGACAATGGCAGTGGCTTTGCCGATGCCATGTATTGCTGCAACTGTGTCACAACCACTCAAAGCGTGTAGTTTGAGGATTTGTGGGATGATGACTTTGTGCTGGGTTACAGTTGCTCGAATGTCCACTGATTTTCTGCCACGCACTGGAGACTCCATAATCATTGGAGAGCCTAGTTTCTTAAATTCATAGAAGTGAGTCAGCATGGCAAACACGTCTGTGTCATCACAAATGATGGAGATGCGGGCATCAGAATCTTTCTCAGCTTGTGCGATAGTGTTGTGTTATTATCACGTCAGCCTCTTCATGAGATGATGAGAGCTCCAATGCTGCTCGACTCCTGCCTCGCACAATGGAAGTCGGTATGGTCTGCCATCCAGCAAGCACTAGCACACAGTCTTGGGTTACAGTTGCGAGATACTCACTGTCAGCAAGGATTTGCTCACAGAGCAGCCTGTTTAGTTGCTTCTTGTTCGCGGTGCACGTGAGAACAGCGTCTCTTGTAGGCAACCTACTGAGTACAACTTGTCCCTGCTCATCATTTTTCAGTTTACACTTTTCTATCAACACATCTTTGTAATTTGTTTTTTTATCACCAAGCTTATCGGTCATAAACCTAGATGCTGGAATGCGGTATTGCACCGGAGCTTTGATGTCATATTTTTCGGGTAATATACACTCACTGACTTTCAAACAAAAGAGAGTGTTTTTTAGGGTCATATACTCGGCCTTCACTGAGAACAGCACTACGTAGTCTTTGTGGCTCCACTGTAGGGGTATCACATTCTCTCTCTTTCATGAATGCTGATAAATTCCGCTTGGACACAAGTGAAAACACAGTTCTTGTGACAACAAACGATTTTTGCTCCATCTTCCAAGAGAGGCTCTAGTCTCGCTCGAGCATCTGGCTGCCCTCTGATGTCGCTGCTCTCTAAGATTTTCTGAATCCTCCCACAATTTGAAAGACCTTTCTGACCTCTAGGACAGCTACGCAGGAAATCCTTGAAGAAACATTCGTCTGCAGCTTTTGTAGAACCTGAAAAATAAGAATTTTGTTTACCCATTCTTCAGAGTACAAATCGCATTGAAATAATTTATCCTCAGCAAATGAAAACTAAACAATGCTCACCTGGTATATTCTCCATATTCAGCAGTCAAAAAATAATTTTGGAATCAGCACAACCAAGACGTCATCAAACCACCAGGTGGGCAGCACCATCAGCAATAATCTCAACAACCTGAAAAAAATAAGAGGAATAATTAGACATATTGGAATTCACCTTACCATGGGGAAAATAATCCCTGATTTCATTTTAAACCGTATAGAACTACTCAGTCTCCCCCAAAACCATAAAAACGACAGTAAGATCACCAAAATATCTCCACGACTGCCCGGGATATGGGATATTCCTTATTTCGGGGGGGGCGTTTGACCTCCAATGACCTTGAGTATTGACGAAGGTAGGTCAGGGGAAAGACTCCCAAAGTATCTGCAACCCCTCCAGATCGACTCATCATCCTTAAAACCACTAGAAATGACACCAAGATCATCAAAATCCAACAAGTATTGACCAGGATATGGGATCTTTCAGTTTCGCCGGCCATCTTGGAAAATGGCGGCCATATTGAAAAAGCCAAGCGTGGGTCATGTGTACACCCGATGGATTCTTGAATGGGGTGGTATAAGCTTTCAAAATATGTCAAGATTTGCTTTATAGCAAACAATGCAGGATTCCAGTAAAATCAGGGTATGTGCTACCGGACTATGAACCAAGTCAGTTTTTTTTCCCTTCTTACGAACCGAGAGGCGCCATTCAATTACCGTGAGAAGACAAAAATTAAAATCGAACGAATTTTAAACAATTTGAAACATTTTTATTTTTTTTAACCCTGTAGCAAGAAACCTATTGATATTCTTCAATAACAATAATCTAAACTACCTTGTTTTAGAGATTTAAACAACAAAATCTCAAAACTAAATTTTTTTTCGTGTTTTAGTAAGAGATTTAGGCACACAAATTTGCCGTCACAACAACGGGTAATATTAATTTCTATTTAGAAGAAGAATTTGGAAATCAAGTTTCTATCAACAGATAGGCTCCAAAATAGGAAATTTATTGGTATAGGATTCATTAATATATTTTAATTACTTTAGGGTTTGTAAAGGGTTTAATTTAGATAGTACGGTGAAGTATTTATGAACAATTTGAACATCCTTTTTGCAACGGTCTATATTTGACTTTATTGAAAAACATTCCACAAATAATTCCTTTTAGGTATATATATATATATATATATATATATATATATATATATATATATATATATATATATATCATCATATTATCATCACCATCATCATACCATAATTCACCACATGTTTGTCTGTCTGTCTGTCTGTCTGTCTATCTGTACGTCCATCTGTCTGTCTGTCTGTCTGCCTGCCTCCTTTTCATGTCAAAAAACGGCTGCATCGATTTTCATGAAACTTGGTTACAACATCCTATGGGATCTGTAGAGTATTTTTAGCATTTTTTTTTCAGGTCTGGTGTCGCAAAATAAATTTATCTAAATTTATACCCATAAAATATATATATGCTGAAACACGAACCAAGATTTTAAACTTTTAAAATGTTCTTAAAATAAACCAAGTCCCAACACGCTTTCACAGAGTTTCATACACTTTCGTGGAATGAAGAAAATCAAGTTAGTAAATAAATTTAGAAAAGAATGTAGCCATCAAAATTTTTAGGTACGCATCGGTAAAAATAATGTGACAAGCTGAATTTGAAATTTAACTGCTTCGTAAGCTGCGAGTAAAATCTGTGAAGCTGCATTTAAAATTTATGTGATTCGTGAGCTAACTATAAATGTTAAACTCTAACTCGCTTAAAGAATATCTTGCCCGTAGGACGGGTATTTTTGCTAGTATATATATATATATATACTGTACAGCGTTGCTCATAAGTATTGGGACAGACAAATATTTCCGTTACATTCGTTCTTATCTTTTGTACCATGCACACGTTAGTTATGAACAATTTACAATTCGTTTGGAAAAATTTAACAAATAAAAAATCAGTTTAACTCCAACACATAATGTAAAATATCAAAGAACTTGAGGTAAATAAAAAAAGTTTCCGTACATTTACTTACAAAATTATTTAATACTTTTTGTGTCCACGTTCGGCTTCCAGAATTTAAATTTTTCATCAGTATTTGCCTACTTATTGATTAGAGATTGTTAGCAATTTTGATTCTAGAATTGAGTAAATGTAGAAAAGAATGTAGCCATCAAATTTTTAGATACGCATCGGAAGGTTAAAAAAAATGTGAGAAGTTGTACTTGAAATTTAAGTGCTTAGTGAGCTTCAAGTAAAATCTGTGAAGCTGCATTTAAAATTTAAGTGATTCGTGAGTTAATTGCAAATGTTAAATTCTAACTTGCTTAAAGAATATCCCGCCCGTAAGACGGGTATTTTTGCTAGTGTACATAACATAAAACATGCAGCCCCAAAAGATGTTCGTCCTTGTGTGGCAAGGCAATGCCCCGATTCTGCCATTTTACCACTAAGCCATCCAGGAAGACAAAAAAACTCCCTTTCAAGTTTAGCTTTTGGGTGGAACTTATTTTGTCCTGAGTTTTTTAATAAAATGCACGAGTTAACCCTTCAGTGAATTTGTATGATAGAAAACCACAATGACCTAGGTTGATTTCAATACAAATTCACTGAAGGTTAACTACTGCATTTTCTTCAAAAGCTCAGGATAAAATAAATTCCGCTCAAAAGCAAGACTTGAAAGAGTCGTTTTGGCTTCCTGGATGGCTTAGTGGTAAGATGTCAGATTCAGGACCATTGTCTTGCGGCGCGAGAACGAACCCTTCTTGGGGTTGCACGTTTTATTTGCTTCAGCCTTCTTATTAAAATCAACCCCTATCGCTGTGGTTTTCTATCATATATATGTAGGGTGGCTCAAGATAAAGTAGTCCCGGTGAGTTTTGTTTGAAGAAATAATGCGGCTAATTTATCTTAGGCTACCCTGTATATATATATACACACAGTAATGTAATAAAATTACTTGTTGGCGTATGTATATGCGTTGTTTGTTCCTAAACAAAAGACTTTCAAAATTGAATCAACATTTTTTTTTTTTGTACCACTTCTTCAAAAGTAAAAATATCCAAGTTTTAATTAAAATCGTTTTAAGATTATTAAAATCTCTCTCTTTCTTTCTCTCTCTCTCTATATATATATATATATATATATATATATATATATATATATATATATATATATATATAAGGGACCTCTTCAACACTGAAGGAAAATAGTTTGGTTGTCAGGGGGCCAAGACTTTTTAACCAGCTTCGAAAGGACCTCAGAAACGTTACAGGGGTCAAAGTCTTCAGGAGAAGACTAGATGCCTGGCTCAGGACTGTACCAGATGAGCCGGGTGTACCATACCATGCACACCGCTATGTATGGTAGAGAGCGCAAGAAAGTAACTAGCTTCTCCACCAAGCCAGGCCTAGAAGCGGGGCCACCAGCACGGACCAACACACGACACACGGCACATCAACGAGGTTAACGATATATATATATATATATATGCTTATATACATTACAGGGCAGATACTGAGGACTTTTAACCCTTTCACTCCTTCACGCAAAAAATGTGATATTTTACAGTGGTTGGTTCTATGACGTATCAAATACATGAGAGAACTGAAGTGGTTAAAAAAAGGGATACGAAAGTAATGATTCACCCCCACCCTGCGGAAAACACTGAACATACCGAAACTGGAATACTGATCAGTCTTAACGCCCCATATGTATACAGGGTGTCCCATAAGTCCGGTCTCATAGGAAAGTTTATTTTAAATTAAATTTACAAAAGTAATCCATTAAAACAAAAACAAATGTTCAAATTGATGTCTTGTTTTGGGACCTTTTTTCGGTTGCAGGTAGAATAACACGCAATGACTAATATGAAAGTAAGTTACACTCGTGAGGAAAAGGCCTCTGAGGCATTATTCGTAAATAAGTACAGTTTTGATAAAATGTTCGTCTAGAAACAAAATTTTTGAAAAACACAAATACTCCAATTGATAATATCATGTTTTTCTTTGGACCTTTTTATCCTTTTTGTTGACAGGAATAAAATTTCAAGAACTAAACCGAGTCATTACTGATTAGTAATTATTTGTGCTGTTTAGAAATGTTTTCCTTGGCGAACTTTTTTCCTAAACTACATAATTTTTAGTAGATGTACAATTGTCAATTGAATTAATTAATTAAATAAAATATATATTAAAATAAAAAGTGTAACTGAAAATTAAAATTTCTGAGGTTACAGTTAAAAATTAAAAGATTAAAATGAAATATATTGCCATAAGTTGCCAAAAACAAATAAACAAAAAATATTAACATCAAATTTATAATTAAAATTCTTAATTAATTTAAAATTATAGATATGAAATTCCGAAATGTTTATGGAACCATTAAATTTATTACAATTAAAACACGCTCAAAGAAAATGTGTATATATATATATATAAGAAGAAATTAACTTGCATTTGGAATTTACTTTTATCTAAATCTAGAGTATTTTCATTTTGTGTACATACTGAATTTGAGCCCTTCAATCACCAAGATCATTTTCCCCATATATTTTTTATCCCGTACATATATTTTTCTATGTTAGTAACTAAATAAATAACGAATAAACCCTACATACTTTGCGTAATACTCTTTAAAATTATATAGAAAGACTTAGATGATAATTAGGTATAAGATATAACATTCAGCTTTAAGTTGATGCTTGAAAATTAACAAATTCACTTTCTCACAGACATCGTGAGTTTTCTCTCTTATTGATAATTCAATAACTTTAATAGCTTTATAAGTAACGAAGGAGAAGTTTTCATTATAGTTATAAACGATGTCGTAAAGGTTTATTATAAAAATTCCTACATTAATATTTAAAAGTGAAGTCATTCTGAGAGAATCAACCTCTGTGATGTTTTTTTAATGGAATTAATTTCACCAAACTGCGGTTTTAACACTTAATAAATTTAATTTATTAACTGCATCGCGTGTTAAATCGAATTTTAATTATTTTACATTACTCACAATATTAAGCAACTTGCTTTCATAATGAAAATTGTTATTGTTTTACAAATTTCTGAGAAACTTTTTAAAACTATGCATCATTATTTTCAATATTAATTTGAAACTCCAATTAATTCATTTTTTACTAATTAAATTAATTATAAATTGTATACACCTTGCCACAAGTGACAAAAATATTATTTGAAGTATATAGGCTATCGTATTTGAATGAAAATCCTGAAGCCTACATTCCACATCTTACTTCAGAACGAACGACATTTGCAATTACTTCAGATATAAGGGGTTCCAAAAAAACCTTAGCCCCCCCCATTTGCAGCTTACATGTTTACTTATATCGAAATAGTTTTTAGTGATTATAAAAATATATAAAATTCTTTATTTATTGCAGGTATTAAAATTACTCTAGCTGATAAAGTGATAATATAATGGCTTCTCAATTAATTGGTGATTCGGAGAGGCAACGTCTGATAGATCGCATACGAGCAATAACATTTCGGGAAGCTCGTGATGCTGGAGCCACCTTTATAACACGTTCATGGGTTGCCAAAAAGTTGCGAAGAAGTGAGGACTTCGTCAAAAGAAATTGGAATAAAACTTTGGATGAATGTGAAATGGATACAACCAAATCTGGGCGCCCAAATTTGCCACTCTCTCAGGAAACAAAGGACATCATTGAAAGCGGTAGGCGTAAGCGGAAAAACAGCTGTGCTAAACTTTCTAGAGAGATCGAAGTGTTGAGAGGAAAGATCGTTAGTGGTGAGATCATTCGACTGTACCGTCATAGGCAAGGTTTAAGGCCTTGGCATGAACTTCCAAAGCCAAGAAAAACTCAACTTAACATCGATGACAGAATGTGGTTTGCCCATTATCTTGAAGACTGGGATGTGGATGATTTCATGCATTTAGCTGTCTCCGATGAATTTTTTGTTTACGTAACACGTCGGCCTAACAACCAAAATGATCGAGTGTGGGCCACAACACCAGATAAAATCGATGACAATGAACATTATCGCGAATTATTAAAAAGTCCAGACTATATTGATGTTTGTTTTGTTCACTGCAAAGAAGCTCATGTGGGTGCTGAAGCCAAATGATCAGAGTTGGGATGGACAGTATTTTCGTGATATTATTCTATCCCAGCATGTCATTCCTTTTCTAAGAAACCCAAACAATGTTATGGATGTCGATCAGGTCACACTTCTGCACGATAAGGCCCCCTGCTTTAAGGCATTAGCCACTCAACAGTTGTTGCGGAACCATGAGATCGATTTCTTTGGAAATAAAGAATGGCCAGGAAATTCTCCTGACCTGAACGTCTGTGAACACATTGGATCAGTTATAAAGGACAAGGTTGAATGTCTCTTGTTTCAAGAATCTGCAGCAAATCGATTTTCGAAGGATACAATGACGCAACACATTGAAACTGTTTTAGCAAATTTGCGTAACGATCAAGATCTAGTCACGTCACTTTTGGCAAGCTACCCAAAGCGAATTTAGGCTGTCTTGGAAGCCAATGGCGGGAACACCAAGTTTTAATTGTTTCTCATTAAATGCAGGATTAAATTCTTTTTGGTAAGGTATGTTTAGTTTTACTGTACCTCTAATGGTTTAGGCCATGGGCGGGGGGGGGGGGCTAATGTTTATTGGAGCTCCGTATATATATATACAGACACAGTATACAGTATATATATGTTACACACAGACCGTGCATGGAACAAGGAATTCTTTTGGGAAATGAAATCTACTATAGTTCGAATAAGTAACAATAAATGACAAATACTACAGTTTTTCTTTTTCATGATGGAAAGCCCAACTTGGGCAACGGTTTACTCGCAAAGAGGTCCCAAAATATAACTTCCGTCACCAGCTATCTGCCAAGCAGATAGGATCCAGCTTTGGGACAGGTGTAGCTGTAAACCCAAGATCTTGTCCCAAAGCTCGACCCTATCTGCTTGGCAGATAGCTGGTAAGGGAAGATATATTTTGGGGCCTCTTTGCGAGTAACCCTTTATTCACGTTGGGCCTTCCATCACGAAAGAGAAAAAATATAGTATTTGTCATTTATTCAGTTTTATTAACAACAAAAAATTGTAATATTCAATTTTAAAATTAGAAAGAGCTGTTTTAATCAGAAAACTGAGATTTGTTTATAAAAAACTCTGAACAGTTAGCTAGAACAACGTGAAAAATGTGTTAGCAGCTGACGAGGAAGCTTCTAACAGTGGCTGTATCCTTCAGCGCGGGACACGTCAACGCGAAGAAGAGACGACGTCAAACGGAAACATCAACGCGCTGGTGGCCAAACTTCCTCAAATCTCCATGCAGCGGGCTGTCTACGGTTGGCCAGACTGGCAGTCAACGGCCTGTTGCGTGGTACGGTCAAAGTGCAGATCGGCTCCCGTGGCCGGACCTATTCTCAGCGTGCTATTTTTTTCATTTACGGGGAGCAATTGTGTGCTCCCTGGACTACTCTTACTCTCCGGCGACATTAAGACTAATCCAGGCCCCACTACAACTTACACATGTCACCATACACAAAGACATAGACACAATAGCACCATGAGATACATACAGAAGTATAATATTAACATATTACAGTACAACGTAGATGGCCTCACAAACAAAATCATGCAGCTTAGGGAATTCGTACAGAAACAAAACATTTACATAGCACTTATACAAGAAACAAAACTAAAACGCACACACAAAACACCCACCATCCCTAACTTCACAGCGATCCGTCAAGATCGTACTGGGGGTCACGGGGGTGGACTCATCACTTACATACGTAAAAGCATTAGCTACACTGATGCTACCCAAAACATTACAAACACAATCCAAGCAGATAACACGATAGAAATACAGGCAGTTAACATTAAAACACGCGCAAAACACAACACCACACTAATCAATATTTACATCCCACCAGATAGTTCACCTCAGGTGCCAGCCAATTACAATCCACAGTTACCCAATCTGGCCTCTCTCACTAATTCACTAATTTCATCTTAGGAGGAGACTTCAACGCTAAAGACACTAGTTGGTACCTGCACAACCAAAGCAACACCAGAGGCGCCAACATAACCACACAACTAAACAGTAGGCCTGTGCGATTAATTGAAAATGTTGATTCGGGTCGATTCAGTAAAAGAATCGAAACCCGACCCGACTTAGAGCTAAAAAATTTCGATTCTTCGATTCGCTAACTGTAATCTATCGAGACGATAAACTGGCACTACCCCAAAACCATGGAATGTCGAAACCGTGTAATAACAATCGAAAAAATAAATAAATAAATATATATATATATATATATATATTATATATATATATATATACACATACACACACACACACACACATATATATATATATATATATATATATGGGATGAATTTCACAATAAAACACGTGAAATGAATGAATGCTGCAAACCCACAAGGAAAAAGAAAAAGAAAAACGATTCCAAGGCCTTTCTTGTATTCAGAGCTACACCTCGTCAGGGAATGAAGATAAAAGGCGAGATGCCCATAAATATATACAACGTACAGGAAAAACAAAACAATTAGCACATACTTAACAAGGGTTAATGAGAGGCAAAAGAAATTTTAACATGATATCGTCAATTTTATACGTCCCTGCACTGTTATTGAAATTGTTTTTAAAATGAATAAATGCACATTCTAGAATATTTCTTTCTATTATATCTCTGTTTTTAACAAGCGCTTTAGAACTATCCCACTTGATGCTATGGTTACATCTATACATATGGCTAAATAGAGCATTGGAATTATTAGCTGTTCTACAGGCATATTTATGCTGTTTTACCCTAATATCTAACGTTTTACCGGTTTGGCCTATATACAGGGCGTCCCAAAAAAATGTATACACACTTTAACAGCTGATAGCTCAATTGATGTTTCTTTCTTTCCAAGTTAAACCCATTAGAATTAATAATGGCAGTCAGACTAAGCTTTGAACAAAGGAAATTCATTCTAAAATGCTACTGGAAGTGTGAAAACGCAGTTGAAGTGCAAAGACAGTTTAGGAGGGAGTTTCAAACAGATCCACCAACGCGACTTACCATCACTCGAATTAGAGATAAGTTTGAAGCCGATGGAACTGTTCAGAATGTCCACAAGAAGCGTTCCGGAAGACCACGGACATCGACAAGCCCCACAAAGCAAGAAAGAGTACTGGAAACGTATCACCAAAGTCCAAGAAAATCTGTGCGGCAAGCGAGTCGTGAGGTAGGAATTTCAGAATCGTCTGTCCAACGCATTTTGAAGCGCTGTCAATGGAAAAGTTACATTCCAAGATTAGTCCATGCTATTAATGAAGATGATCCGGACCGAAGAGTGGAGTATTGCGAGTGGTACTTGGCACGATGTGGATGTGGATTGGACGAAGGGGTTTCGTAGAATACCTTCCGCGTTCACCAGACCTCACACCACTAGACTTTTTTTATGGGGATACTTAAAAGACAAAGTCTACGCTATAAAACCTGCAACAGTCGCTGAATTGAGAGCAGCCATTGAACGAGAATGCACACAAATACCAAACGAAATGTTTCGTGATGTTTGCGATTCCATTGCTTCGCGTTATCAGCAGTGCCTGGACCAGAACGGACGTCAGTTTGAAAACAGGCGTTGACAAAACAATTAAATAATGTCTGTAGATTCTATTACATTTTGAAAATGAAATGTATTTTAATAAACACTGCCTTTATAAGTATTTAAAGTGTGTATACATTTTTTTGGGACGCCCTGTATACTGAGTTACATTGAAAAAAAAATGATGGAAGCCTATCTTTTCTTGATCTAAAAATTTGGAGATGCTCTAATCAGTTCAAATATGAAGTCTACCGTAAGCCTACTAATAATAACTCTTATGTGCATTTTTATTCTGACCATCATCCTTCGATTAAATCCTCTATTTTCTCTGCTATGTTTCTTCGAGCATTGAGAGTTGTCAGTCGTGAATTTTTAGATTCCGAGTTATGCAATATCATGAATATTGGTACTAAATTATGTTATCCTATTTCATTTTTAGATAACTGTCTTAAGAAAGCCAAGAATAGGTATTATAATAATGTAATTGTAAAGGAATTTCAGCGTAAAAATATCCTTAGCCCACCTTACCATGTTAATTTTCAATACCTTCCAACTTTACTTAAAGCAATTGGCATTAATGTAATCTTTAAGTATAATAATACTGTTAAATCACGTTTAATAAAGAATAGCCCTGATAATGTTCTTGGTTGTGTGTATTCCATCGGATGTACACAATGTAACTCAGTATATATAGGCCAAACCGGTAAAACGTTAGATATTAGGGTAAAACAGCATAAATATGCGTGTAGAACAGCTAATAATTCCAATGCTTTATTTAACCATATCTATAGATGTAACCATAGCATCAAGTGGGATAGTTCTAAAGCGCTTGCTAAAAACAGAGATATAATAGAAAGAAATATTCTAGCATGTGCAATGTGCATTTATTCATTTTAAAAACAATTTCAATAAGAGTGCGGGAATGTATAAAATTGACAATATCGTGATAAAATTTCTTTTGCCTCTCATTAACCCTTGTTAAGTATGTGCTAATTGTTTTGTTTTTCCTGTACGTTGTATATATTTAGGGGCATCTCGCCTTTTATCTTCATTCCCTGACGAGGTGTAGCTCTGAATACACGAAAGGGCTTGGAATCGTTTTTCTTTTTCCTTGTGGGTTTGCAGCATATATATATATATATATATATAATATAATAACGTTATAAAATAGTTGGATATTTGAGAGATTACGCTTTTATAAAGATCTGAGTGCGCTCAATGCGCATGGTCAGCTTTTGATTGTGTGATGTCACAGAATCACGTGCGCGCCTTCCGGTGTGATAAGTTTGGACCAGTTCTTTGGGTTCAGTTGTTTATTACGCTTTTCAGTATGTTGTTGCTGGTGCATGTCTGTTGCTCTGTTGGTGGTGGTGCATGTAAATTGTAAAGTATAGGTGAGTGCAGTGCACAGTCACAGTCGAATCGAATCGAGAATCGAAAACAAGTGGCCGAATCGAATCGAAAATCGAATAGAAATAAAAATATCCGAATCGCACACCCTTACTAAACAGCCTCTTCATTCTTAACAATACAGAAGAACATACACACATACCACATCAAGCAGGATACTCAAACTTCTCCCCAGACATAACGTTCTGTTCCCCCTCACTAGCAACACATACACACTGGAGAACAGAAAAACAACTGTCATCAGACCACCTGCCCATCATCATTACAACACGTTCTACACTCTGCCCCAACAGCCTTAGGCACACTTACAGAAATTAAAAGAAAGCTGATTGGGAACAGTTCAAAATAGAGACTGAGGAACAATTCACCACATTAAACAACACACCCATCATAAACATCAATACAACACTCAAGACATTTAATCAGATCATCAGTAATGCAAACAAATACATACCCAAGGGTAACATTAGGAAATACAACCCAAATTACACTAGAGAAATAGCCCACCTCATAAGGCAACGTAACAACCTGAAACATAACACACAAACACCACACACAGAAGCCGTAAAACAGCAGATACAACAGCTCAACACAGAAATAAACAACAAACTCAAAGAAAAACAAACAGAAACGTTTAGGGAATTCATAACAACACTAAACCACTCCACAGATACATCCAGGCTATGCAAGACTACAAACAGCATTACCCACTCTAACAGCGGCATTCACGCCTCACACGCGGCTATCTGTCGCAGCCAAAATAATATCCCAATATATACACAACAAGCTAACATTCTAGTTAATCACTACGCAAAGATGAGTCACTTAAACAGAGACAACAACCAGAAGCACGCAGACAGACAAAGAGCCAGACACAAGAAAACCTACAGACTCGACCCGACCATTACACCCTTCAATACAGACCAGACCACCAAGATCATCAAAAACATTAAGAATTCGAAGGCTACTGGACCGGACAAAATATCTAACATACACCTTAAACACTTGGGCCCACAGGGAATACTAGCTCTCACAAATATCAGCACATATTCATACCAACACTGTATTATTCTTGACATATGGAAACAAGGTAAAATTATTACACTACTCAAACCAAACAAAAATCCAACAGAACCAGCGTCCTATAGACCCATTACTTTACTATGCACACCTTCCAAAGTAACAGAAAGATTAATCTTACAAATCACCAACCCACACATACCACTATCGCCTACTCAACATGGATTCAGACCTCACCACTCAACCACGACATTACTCACTAACCTCACACAGCACATCATGGATGGCATCAACTCCAGACGACCAGCTCAACGTACACTATTAGCAACAATAGACATTAGTAAAGCATTTGATGCTATCCCACGCTTCTCTCTCATAAACAAAATACTCAACACAAACATGCACAATAGCACCAAAAGGTGGCTGAGCAACTAACTATCTTTCAGGAAGATACTCACATGTCACATTTAATGGCAAGTCATCCAAAAACAAGCTTTTTCCGAACGGGGTCCCTCAAGGCTCCGTTCTCTCACCAACACTCTTCAACTTATACATGCATGACATTCCAACACCCATAGATAACAAACTTACCTTATCATCATATGCAGATGATATCACTCTAACATCCACCCACAACAACATCGACACCGTTACAAATAAACTACAAACATACATAAACAGTATACAAGACTGGCTCACACAATAGACTCAAAGTAGCGCCCACAAAAACAACCATCACCTTGCTTACAAGCAAAACAAAAGAACACCAGATAACTCCACAGCTTACACTAAACAACACCAACATTCCACACACTCACAGGACCAAAATACTTGGAGTCACATACAACACATCATTATCTTTTGCAAACCACATTCACGACATTAAAAACAAATGTACGTCAAGACTTAACACGCTTAGGGTACTAACAGGCACAAACTTTGGACACCAGCAGGAAACAACATCACTCATATACAAACAATATATTCGCTCAGTTATGGATTATGCTAGCCCATGCTGGGCACCCATTATCTCAAACACGCACATAAACACCTTACAGACAATACAAAATAACGCACTTCGTATCATTACAGGATGTACTCAAACAACACCAATAGAACACCTGCACACAGAAACAAAAATACTGAAAGTTAGGGACTATATAGACATGGGGGGAACACAATTCATAGCAGCAGCGACAACTAACCCACAACGCCCTTGCCACTACATGTACAATAGGGTGGCCCACTTTTTTTTTTTTTTTTTAAAGTATAGGTTATCGTAGTTTTTCCCATTATTTGGCACTAGACTAGCACATTGGTACCATTTTTACAAAAATTGATCAATATTTAGGGGTCTCGCATCGACCTTGAAATTACGAGTTTTTTTTTTTAAATGCGTACTTTTTAACTTTTTACTGAATCAAGATAAATCATTAAGTAGGGATGTTTTCTGAATCCTCTTGATGAGAGAAGTCGTTTCGTGTGCCTTCCAATGTCATACGACTAACGGTTTAAAAGTTGTGCCTGTATACAGGTAATACCAATGTGCTAGTATAGTGCCAAATAATGGGAAAAACCACGATCACCTATACTTTTCAAAAAAATCAGCAAATAGCAGACAAATAAGGAAGAAAGAAACAATAACTTAAACAATCACTTTTGCATTGTATTGACCACTATCACACGTCACTGGCTGCAACGTTGTCCCTCTGTGCTATGTCATCGTGCGAGTGATGACTTCTTGAAGTCGCCGAGCTCTTTCCGGTTCTTTTCCACCACTTGCAGAAGATCCTGCAGCTGTGCCTTGTCCTTTGTGACCGTGTTCGCATAGTCTTGTATCAGTTGGACTCCTCTTTCAGCGACGTCATTGGTGACCAGGAGATTAGAGATCACATCCTTCAGACGACAAAAGTCCTCGTTCTCGTCCCACTTATCAGTTGGCAGGGTGAGCCACGAAGACCCATACATCTTCAGACCTGCAAATAAGAACCAGGAGGACTCGTCGATCAGGTCGGGGAGTATCGTCATCTCGTCGACTGAGACGTTCTCGTATGTGAAGTCTTTGGGTACAGGGAGGTGGGACAGCTTCTCTGCCATCTGTTGCTTCACAGTGCCATCCACCTTGTTGCTGCATAGAGCGAAGATGACGGTCTGAGGCCTCAGATACCAGAAGTGCCGCCTCATCACTGCCAGTGACGCTTCTGCCACCTCGCGGTCCACTGCCCTATACCTCAGAAAACGCTGGTATAATACCAGGTCATTCAACGGCGCATCAGCTGCTACAGGGGCCGCCAACCAAGCTGGTACGTGCAGAAAAGCGATGAACACCACGATCCTGTGCAGTTTGTCGACCAGCTCGCGTCGAGCTCCAGCTGCCTACTGAACATCAGCAGTTTTGTGTAGTAGATGACCTGAAACAGAATAGGCACCATTGTAAGTAAGACGGGTTTATTGTTACCAATTACTTTGTTTGCGTTATAATGAAATGTTTATCTTTGAATAACATTTAAACTTATCTCTAGATCTCCGGCGTCAGTTTCTCGCTTTCTGCTCTTTTGGAGTAAGTGCCACTCTTTCCACAATGCCTCTAGCTTCCGTTCGCAGTTGAGCTTTGTGATTGCTTTAATGCGGGCCATGTTACAAAACTTTAAGACGTTGTTTACAGTTTCTTTGAATGCGTCTTTCCTGTTAGCAGTGTACTGGATAACACTGAAGAAGTATTGCAAAACCTGCCGTGTTGTTGGGAATTTGCTACCACTGATGGAGGACGACGGTTGGCCAACTAAAAAAATTTCCGAGGCCGATCTTAGAGAAGGTAGCGATGTTATTTTCGCCTTTCCTTTTGATGACTCTCTATTTGTAGCTTCAAGAGTTCTTCCAGTTATGGTTGCCATCGATTTGTCCATGACAAAGGATGAGGAACTCAGACAGAATTTCAAAATGTTATGATCTGCAAAAAAAGAAATAGGTTAGGTACCTGGCACAGGCATAGTGCATTTTCTAATTACCTATATACATTATACATTCCGCCCGGGTATGGTGACTCATTTTTTTGAAAAGTATAGGTGATCGTGGTTTTTCCCATTATTTGGCACTATACTAGCACATTGGTATTACCTGTATACAGGCACAACCTTTAAACCGTTAGTCGTATGACATTGGCAGGCACACCAAACGACTTCTCTCATTAAGAGGATTCAGAAAACATCCCTACTTAATGATTTATCTTGATTCAGTAAAAAGTTAAAAAGTACACATTTAAAAAAAAAACTAGTAATTTCAAAGTCGATGCGAGACCCCTAAATATTGATAAATTTTTGTAAAAATGGTACCAATGTGCTAGTATAGTGCCAAATAATGGGAAAAACCACGATCACCTATACTTTTAAAAAAAAATTGAAAAGTGGGCCACCCTAATGTACAATCATGCACCGACACCTCGCACCATTAAGGTAACACCAGAGAGACATTATAACCAAATACTCCATTCCATACCACGACCGACAGACATCACACAGTACAGAAAACACACACACACACACACCTAACCCACAAAACACTGACACGACTCGGTCCGAATGCGGTCCTAGGTGCGAAGCCGCCACCCATTAACAGGTCAGAGATCAGCCTGAGCAGATCGGATAGAGTTAACTTAGCACGATTCCGATGTGGACACCACCTCAACTTACAGACATATAAACACAGACCAGACAACTCCACAGACGACACCTGCCACCTGTGCCAGGACGCACCATAAACAATTGAACACATTATGACAGATTGTACCACTCTAGCACAACAGAGAACACAACACAACATCGCTAGTGCGTTGAACCTCTGGTCCACTCCGGAGAGGGCGATCTTGGTTACCTGCGTGCCACCGGCTTGCTCAATCAGGGTGGGCTGATCGGCTAAACAACAACAACAACCATTACTTATTCGAACTATAGTGGATTTCATTTCTCAGAAGAGTTTCTTGTTTCATGCACGGTCTGTGTGCATAAAAGTTTCTCAGGGGACCATTCTGAGTTGTATCATATATATTATATATATATACAGGGGTTAGACAAAATAATATGAACACCCGCCGATTTCACCGGTTATCTTTACAGACTGCTCAGACACAAAGTAAACGGTCAAATGACTGGCAAACCTATTTAAATGCGTAACAGAGAGTGTATACGTCATGTTATAACCCTCACGTTGTTTTTACAGATCTGAGTGAATTATGAATTAGCAGTTATGAAAGACCTGTCAGACTTCCAAAGAGTGCAAATTGTCGGAGCGCGGATGGCTGGTGCATCGGTGACGAAAACCGCTCAGATGTTCAATGTATCCAGAGGAACTGTCTCTATGGTCATGTCTGCATACCAAAACCATGGAAAGACAAGCACCGACAAATGCAATAGTGGACGCAAGAAGAAGCTGTGTGATCGAGACCGCCGGGTGCTAAAGCGCATTGTGACAAAGAACCATAAGACCACAGCTCCAAAAGTGACTGCAGAGCTTAACCAACATCTTGCAAGCCCGGTATCGACCAGAACTGTACGTCGCGAGCTCCATGGAGCTGGATACCATGGGAGGGCTGCAATTGCCAAACCCTTCCTTTCGCACATTAACATTGAGCGGCGCAGAAAATGGTGTAATGACCATAAGAATTGGTCAATGGACCGGTGGAAGAATGTAGTCTACTCTGACGAATCCTCCTTTACGCTATTTCCATGTTCCGGTCGAGTTTACGTCTGGAGACAGCCTAAAGATGCTTATGACCCCGACTGACTGATCCCAACCGTTAAGCATGGAGGCGGATCTGTGACTACATGGTAGGGTTAACGCCCAGGTCTATTTGTCAATATTGGCTGACCAGGTCCATCCCATGGTCCAAACGCTGTTTCCCAATGGCGGCGCCGTCTTCCAGGATGATAATGCACCAATCCACACCGCTGGGGTCGTTAAAAACTGGTCTGAAGAGCATGTTAGTGAAGTAGAACGCTTGGATTGGCCTCCACAATCCCCGGATCTTAACATTATCGAGCATCTGTGGTGTCAGTTGGAGCAGCAGGTCAGAAGCCGATTCCCACCGCCGGCGTCTTTGGAGGAACTGGAGTAGGGTTTGCTCGAAGAATGGCTCAGGATTCCTCTAGCCACTGTCCAAAAGCTGTATGAATCAATTCCCCGACGCATTGCAGCTGTTATTGCTGCTAAAGGAGGACCAACTCCATATTAAGAATAAAAACCGCCATTTATCAAGGTATTCATATTATCTTGTCTAACCCCTGTATATATATATATATATATATAATATATTTAGGAGAAATCCAATGACAAGGAGAAATGTAAATGCCATGAAAAGTCTTCTTTATGCGCAACGTTTCGAGCAATACGCTCATCTTCAGGCTGTTTAATAACAATGTGAAATTAAAATCAATATTGAATGAAAAACAAACAGAAAATTTCTATAACCTATTCGTAAAGACAAATTTTAAAAGACTGAGAAAAGAGGGTTAAATTCTAAGTTATACAGATTTACATATAAAAATTAAGAAGTTATTTTTAAATACATGTAGTAAATGTGAAATTAATACACTGGAAAAATTACCAATAGTACACTGGAACAATGGACTATCTACCTTACACTGCAGTATCCGAGGCTAACTTTGAGCGAGGCAAACGGGAAACAAGAGATGGCGAGGGCGATTGGGGAAGGGGGATTATAAGGAATTGGGGAAGGAGGAGGGATCATAGCAAATTGAGGGGACGGACGATGAGTCAACATTCAGACTAGGGGACAATGCTTTAATGAAAAGGGATTCTAAAATTCTTAGTGAGTTGGGACAAGTATTACAACCAAGAATTTTAAAATTGTCTAAAGTGACATCAATTTTGCATTTTATGCTGTGTTCACGAATACTGGAGGCTTCTTTAGTTTTTAAAATTTTACCTGTTCGGCCACTTATTCCCATATGCGAATAAAATCTAGCCCTGAGAGAGCGAACAGTGCTGCCGATGTAATTCCCAAGGAGACACCTAGGGCAGGTAAATAAATATACAACACCGCTACGCAACGAGTCAGGGGTTCGATCCTTCGCTGAGAAAAAGCTACCTAAAGACGTTTTATTAATAAATATGATGCGGAAATCAGTATGATAAAAAAATTTCCTTAACAATTTTGTAAATTTAAGCTTAAATTCCTTATTCAAAGGACCCATTTCAGGTACCAAGAAATATTTTATATCCTTCGGCACTGTAATACATGGAAGTTGAGGGCTATAAACATTATTTAAGAAGGATCTAATTAGTTTGTCTACATATTGAACAGGAAAACTATTATTAGTAAAGTATGATCTTAGATTATTAAATTCATCATTAAGTAAGGTAAAATTAGAGGTCAAATTATATCCTCTGAACAGGAGAGTTTTAATACAAGACATCTTATAGTTGAAATCAGTAAAACTAAAAAAATTCATGCCCAAACCAGTGAAAGTGGGTTTCCTGTAAACTGATGTAGTAATAGAATCACCGTTTTTCGAAATTAAAAGATCTAAGAAGGGGAGGGAGCCATTTTGCTCAGTTTCCATTGTATACGTTATATTGGGGTGCAAAGAATTTAGGAAGTTAAAGAATTGTTGCGCTTGTACCGCATTATCAAAGACTGCTATCGAATCATCAACGAAGCGTCGATAGAAAATTGGCTTGAGATGAGTGGGAGATTGTCTAAAAATTACACTTTCTAAATGAGTCATAAAAAAGTCAGCTGCTAACGGTCCGACTGGTGATCCCATCCCTACCCATCAATTTGTTGGTAAACCTTATTGTTGAAAGTGAAATAGCATTGTTTGAAGACCAATTCTAAAAGTTCCTTCAAATGAGACAATGAAAAACCATGAAAATTATCAACTGAGCTAAAAACCCTATCTAAAATAATGGCAATAGTTTCAGATACAGGTACATTTGTGAAAAGTGACTTTACATCAAAACTGACAAAAAACTTTTTTGAATCGAAGTTTTTACCAGGAGTCTTTTTGGAATTCAAACGAGTTATTTATAGTGTAAGCATTTTTCGCAAAGGGGGACAGGAGACGAACAACAAATTTTGCCAATTGAAAGGTGGGTAAGTTATACGAAGCTAAAATAGGACGGAGAGGTGTTCCAGCTTTATGGATTTTAGGCAGACAGTATAATTGAGCAAGATTAGCACCAGATGCGAACAACTGAGAGTAAGTATCATTTTTTATTATCTTTAAGGACTTTAGTCGTGACAGAAATCTATTAACCTGGTCTTCTAACCTTACAATGACTTTATTTACAGGTTCTAGAATTTGTTTGAATTTAGTAAGATCACTTAGGATTTCATTAGTTTTGCTCAATTATACTGTCTGCCTAAAATCCATAAAGCTGGAACACCTCTCCGTCCTATTTTAGCTTCGTATAACTTACCCACCTTTCAATTGGCAAAATTTGTTGTTCGTCTCCTGTCCCCCTTTGCGAAAAATGTTACACTATAAATAACTCGTTTGAATTCCAAAAAGACTCCTGGTAAAAACTTCGATTCAAAAAAGTTTTTTGTCAGTTTTGATGTAAAGTCACTTTTCACAAATGTACCTGTATCTGAAACTATTGCCATTATTTTAGATAGGGTTTTTAGCTCAGTTGATAATTTTCATGGTTTTTCATTGTCTCATTTGAAGGAACTTTTAGAATTGGTCTTCAAACAATGCTATTTCACTTTCAACAATAAGGTTTACCAACAAATTGATGGGTAGGGATGGGATCACCAGTCGGACCGTTAGCAGCTGACTTTTTTATGACTCATTTAGAAAGTGTAATTTTTAGACAATCTCCCACTCATCTCAAGCCAATTTTCTATCGACGCTTCGTTGATGATTCGATAGCAGTCTTTGATAATGCGGTACAAGCGCAACAATTCTTTAACTTCCTAAATTCTTTGCACCCCAATATAACGTATACAATGGAAACTGAGCAAAATGGCTCCCTCCCCTTCTTAGATCTTTTAATTTCGAAAAACGGTGATTCTATTACTACATCAGTTTACAGGAAACCCACTTTCACTGGTTTGGGCATGAATTTTTTTAGTTTTACTGATTTCAACTATAAGATGTCTTGTATTAAAACTCTCCTGTTCAGAGGATATAATTTGACCTCTAATTTTACCTTACTTAATGATGAATTTAATAATCTAAGATCATACTTTACTAATAATAGTTTTCCTGTTCAATATGTAGACAAACTAATTAGATCCTTCTTAAATAATGTTTATAGCCCTCAACTTCCATGTATTACAGTGCCGAAGGATATAAAATATTTCTTGGTACCTGAAATGGGTCCTTTGAATAAGGAATTTAAGCTTAAATTTACAAAATTGTTAAGGAAATTTTTTTATCATACTGATTTCCGCATCATATTTATTAATAAAACGTCTTTAGGTAGCTTTTTCTCAGCGAAGGATCGAACCCCTGACTCGTTGCGTAGCGGTGTTGTATATTTATTTACCTGCCCTAGGTGTCTCCTTGGGAATTACATCGGCAGCACTGTTCGCTCTCTCAGGGCTAGATTTTATTCGCATATGGGAATAAGTGGCCGAACAGGTAAAATTTTAAAAACTAAGAAGCCTCCAGTATTCGTGAACACAGCAAAATGCAAAATTGATGTCACTTTAGACAATTTTAAAATTCTTGGTTGTAATACTTGTCCCAACTCACTAAGAATTTTAGAATCCCTTTTCATTAAAGCATTGTCCCCTAGTCTGAATGTTGACTCATCGCCGTCCCCTCAATTTGCTATGATCCCTCCTCCTTCCCCAATTCCTTATAATCCCCCTTCCCCAATCCCTCGCCATCTCTTGTTTTTTCCCGTTTCCTCTGCTCAAATTAGTAGCCTCGGAACTGCAGTGTAAGGTAGATAGCTCCATTGTTCCAGTGTACTATTGGTAATTTTTCCAGTGTATTAATTTCACATTTACTATGTATTTAAAAATAACTTCTTAATTTTATATGTAAATCTGTATAACTTAGAATTTAACCCTCTTTTCTCAGTCTTTTAAAATTTGTCTTTACGAATAGGTTATAGAAATTTTCTGTTTTGTTTTTCATTCAATATTGATTTTAATTTCACATTGTTATTAAACAGCCTGAAGATGAGCGTATTGCTCGAAACGTTGCGCATAAAGAAGACTTTTCATGGCATTTACATTTCTCCTTGTCATTGGATTTCTCCTAAATATTAAATTGAAGCTCTGTAGAAGCAACCCGCATGATTATATATATATATATATATATATATATATATATATATATATATATATGATGCAAACCCACAGGGAAAAAGAAAAATGATTTCAAGGTCTTTCGTGTATTCAGAAGTACACCTCTTCAGGGAATGAAGGGAGAAAGCGAAATGACGAAAATATATACATATGTACAACGGGACAGAGAAATAAAAAGATTAGCACATGATTAACAAGAGTTGATTAAAGGCAAAAAGTATTTTAACAGGATATTGTCAATTTTATACTTAAAATGGATGAATGCACATTCTAGAATATTCCTTTCAATTATATCAGTATTTTTAAGTAACACTTTAGAACTATCCCACTTGATATTATGATTGCATCTGTACATATGGTTAAACAATCATTAGAATTATTTGCTGTTTTACCCTGATATCTAACTTTTTTCCCGTTTGACCTATACAGACTGAGTTACATTGTGTACATCCGATCGAATACACACAACCAACCACATTATCCGGGATATTCTTTATTAGGAGTGATTTAACAGTATTATTATACTTAAAGACTACGTTCATACCAATTACTTTAAGTAAAGTCGGAAGATATTTAAAATTAACATGGTAAGGTAGGCTAATGATATTGTTACGCTCAAATTCCCTTACAGTTACACTATTATAACACCTATTCTTAGCTTTCCTTAGGCAGTTATCTGGAAATGAAATAGGATAACATAATTTAGTACCAATATTCATGATATTGCATAACTCTGAATCTAAAATTCAGGACTAACAACCTCAATGCTCTAAGAAACATAGTAGAGAAAATAGATTTTATCGAGGGATGATATTCAGAATAAAAATGCACATAAGAATTACATTGATTAACAAAACTAAACTTTTTTTCTGGTTCCTGCATAAACATAGCTGATCCTAAATGAATTTTTCACGTTAAGTTCGAATCTGTTTTCAGAATTTTTCTATCACATAGAGGTTTTGAGAAAAATGCAGTTTTATAAAAGTATAAACAATTTATTTTATTATACAAATACAGCTAAATAAACAAGTAGAAAGCTACTGAAATGATTTAGTGGAATATTTTAGCTTGTGTGATGTACGAGGAGCTTCTCTTAACAATGACCAACAGTAATCACTTAACTTATTAGGGTTCCATCTGCCCTGGTACCGTTTTTCCAACTTTAAAATATTCTGATGGAAGCGCTCGCCATGCTCATCACTCAGCTCCCAAATTCTCAGGAAAGAAGTCTAAATTGGAGTGGGGGAAGTGAATCTTTAAGGACATGCTGCACCCTATTTCATGGTATGGTACCATCATTCTTTTAACTAAATCTTTGTAGTTTAGTGTTTTGTTGTTACCTAAAAAAATGGTCGCGACGCATTTAAAACACTCCCAAGCATTTTTCTTTTCCTTCTAAAACTGTATCGAATTCATCATCATTCATCAATTCCCGCATTTGGGGTCCCAGAAATATTCCTTCTTTTGATTTCGCTTCGCTGGTTTTGGGGGAATTTTTCTTTAATGTATTGAAATCCTCTGCTGTTTCGATCCGTACCTTTCACAAAATTTTTCAGCAGTCCTAAATTTATATGTCAAGGTGGTAGATAAACATTTTTTGGTTCAACAAGGCTTTTATGCAAAACGTTTTTTTGGCCTTCTACTAGTTGTCTAGTTGGCCAATCGCTAACAATGTAATGTTTAGACTTAGCACGGCTGTCCCATTCACATAAGAAACAGCAATATTTCGTATACTCCAGCTGCATTCCCAAAAAGAAGAGCTATAACTTTTAGGTCGCCACAGATGTTCCAGTTATACTTATTGTATTCTAAGCTGTTTAAAAGATATTCTATATTTTCATATGATTCTTTTTGATGAAATGAATGAGCAATGGGAACTGATGGAAAAATATTCCGATTATGTAGCAGAATAGCTTTCAAACTCAATTTTGATGAATCATTGATCAACCGCCATTCTTCAATTTTGTGTTCGTGTGCAAGTGCTTCCATCAGGGCATTAACATCATTGCAATAGCAAAGATTTTCTTTCATTGAAAAAAATGGACAAATTCTTTTTCCCTGTTACGAAACAGACTTATGTTTGTATTTTTCTCCAAAAGATTCCACCCTTGTAATCTTGAACCAAGTACCTCACCTTGATTTTGAGATAGGTTTAGATCTCGAACTAGATCATTGAGCTCCGCTTGAAAGATGATGTGTGGCTCAGTTAGGGTGGAAGGATTGAAATCTGGATCATTAATAGGACCTGCTTCAGCACTTACTTTTTCATCATCATCTTCATCCTCTCAGTATATGTTTCGAGTGGTACTGGAATAGCAAGATCTGGACCATAAGCGACAGGTCTTATTGCCGATGCCAAATTAGGATATAGAATGGATTTCTTGTTTTTTGCAGAGAATCTTGATGTTTTCGTCATACAGAAATAGCAGTCATTTAAATGATCCTCTTGTTCTCTCTAAATCATTGTTATTGCGAAAGACATAGATGAACGAGCACCCTTAATCCACTGTTGGAGACGGTTTGCACACGAAATGCAACAAATATGGGGTGCCCATCGTTTATCTTGATCCCCTACCTTGCATCCGAAGTACAAATGATAAGCTATTTTTTATAAGAGGAGTAAAGCATCTCTTCTGATTTTTAACAGTAAATTCTCCACAAATGTAGCAAAAACTGTCGGCACCATTAACACATCTACGACACATACTTAATATGTTTCAGTTTTTTTTTAACTATTTTAGGTAATCTGTCAATATTCCAAGCACTTATTTCACAATGACCTGTAAAAAAATGAAAGTAACATTAGGCCTAATTAAAGGTAACTATAAAAAAATAGATAAAAAAAGGTACCTATATATATATATATATATATATATATATATATATAAGCAAACAACCACAGTGAAAAGGAAAAAGAAACACGAAATCCGAGCGCTTTCGTGATATATTCACATCTTCAGAGACAAGATGTGAATATATCACGAAAGCGCTCAGATTTCGTGTTTCTTTCTCCTTTTCCCTGTGGTTGTTTGCTTATTAATAAGATCACGTGTTATTCTGTGATTTTACTGCATATATATATATATATATATATATATATATATATATATATATATATATATATATATATATAAGAAGTAGCTATATAAATATATTGTATATATGTATACTTAGATACATTAAACCATTTATACATCTGCTAACAAGTTTTTTGCTTTAATATTTGGAATATACATCCAAATAAGGTTTTTGGTTCCTGAACCAAAATAGATGGTCCCTATGCATTTTTTTGCACTGAATCCGAATCTGTTTTTAGAATTCTTAAATATATTTAACTTTTTCTTTCACTCACAAATCATTCAAAGCAGCATTTTCAATTGAAAACTCTCTATTACTATCACTTTCACTATTTATCAATTCATTATCATTTTTACTACCACTAAATGTAAGAGCTTGTATATATTTTGCACTAAGGCAATCTGCCTTACCCTCTCATTAGACATATTGATGGGCTGATTACGGTATGTAGGTAGTGGTATTCATCACTTCATTGGTGAAAAGATGCCATCAGTCGCAAGATAGAATCCATAGGTTGTCATAGGAATGCTAAACTAGTGTAATTCATGAACGGCAATTTGCTTATAAAAATTGCAGTTCATCAATACAGCTGAAACTGTCATATTTCAAAATCTATAAGTGATAGAACAATTCGAAAAACAGATTCGGATTCACTGGAAACAAATACATAGGGACCATCTATTTTGGTTCAGGAACCAAATAACCTTGTTGACCAGTGTTACAGTAAATATATATATATATATATATATATATATATATATATATATATATATACGAAAGTTAACAACACTGCTTTCAGAAGCTTTGATATCGGTGAAAATATAATGAAAACACATTTCAAATTCAAGGAAACTACTTTTAATTGGAACCAGGGAAAATTTTAAAGTTTGAATCTGACTCCACCCAAAATATGATACTATATGGATTTGAGATGTAAGTGCGCCTTCCTTTGATATATATATAAATACACACACACACACACACACACACATATATATATATATATGGGAGAATTTCACAATAAAACACGTGAAATGAATGAATGCTGCAAACCCACAAGGAAAAAGAAAAACGATTCCAAGGCCTTTCGTGTATTCAAAGCTACACCTCGTCAGGGAATGAAGATAAAAGGCGAGATGCCCATAAATATATACAACGTACAGGAAAACAAAACAATTAGCACATACTTAACAAGGGTTAGCTCAGTGGGCTCCGTAACCTATAAGCTATCAAAATGGTTAGTTAGTTTATTAACGCCGTTAGTTGGCTCTATTTCTGAGTCACATATTGTAAATAGCATGGATCTTATTGACAAACTGAAGTTCCCTAATGACCCTAATTTCAAATTGGTAAGCTTCGATGTATGCTCGCTATTCACAAAAGTCCCTGTTGATGACCTACTTGTTTTTTTAAAAGATAAGATCTCTGAATATTCATTCTTTCCCTGTTCAACACAACACTCTTATTGAGTTAATTAAGCTTTGTGTCAAAGATTGTAAATTTCAGTTTGAAAATAAGTTTTATGCTATGTCGTTTGGATTGGCTATGGGAAATCCCCTTTCACCTGTACTAGCTAATTTATATATGGAATTTTTTGAAAGAAGAATTTTGCCTACGATTGTTAATTTTAACCTGGTTTGGTACAGGTATATAGATGATATTTTATGCCTTTGGCCTAATAATTTGGATGTGGACTTATTTCTTGGTAGGCTCAACAATTTAGTCCCATCTATTAAGTTTACAGTTGAAAAAGAAAATGATGGAAGCCTATCTTTTCTTGATCTAAAAATTTGGAGATGCTCTAATCAGTTCAAATATGAAGTCTACCGTAAGCCTACTAATAATAACTCTTATGTGCATTTTTATTCTGACCATCATCCTTCGATTAAATCCTCTATTTTCTCTGCTATGTTTCTTCGAGCATTGAGAGTTGTCAGTCCTGAATTTTTAGATTCCGAGTTATGCAATATCATGAATATTGGTACTAAATTATGTTATCCTATTTCATTTTTAGATAACTGTCTTAAGAAAGCCAAGAATAGGTATTATAATAATGTAATTGTAAAGGAATTTCAGCGTAAAAATATCCTTAGCCTACCTTACCATGTTAATTTTCAATACCTTCCAACTGTACTTAAAGCAATTGGCATTAATGTAATCTTTAAGTATAATAATACTGTTAAATCACGCCTAATAAAGAATAGCCCTGATAATGTTGTTGGTTGTGTGTATTCGATTGGATGTACACAATGTAACTCAGTATATATAGGCCAAACCGGTAAAACGTTAGATATTAGGGTAAAACAGCATAAATATGCGTGTAGAACAGCTAATACTTCCAATGCTTTATTTAACCATATGTATAGATGTAACCACAGCATCAAGTGGGATAGTTCTAAAGCGCTTGTTAAAAACAGAGATATAATAGAAAGAAATATTCTAGAATGTGCATTTATTCATTTTAAAAACAATTTCAATAACAGTGCGGGGACGTATAAAATTGACGATATCATGTTAAAATTTCTTTTGCCTCTCATTAACCCTTGTTAAGTATGTGCTAATTGTTTTGTTTTTCCTGTACGTTGTATATATTTATGGACATCTCGCCTTTTATCTTCATTCCCTGACGAGGTGTAGCTTTCAATATACGAAAGGCCTTGGAATCGTTTTTCTTTTTCCTTGTGGGTTTGCAGCATATATATATAGTATACGACAAAGAATTTTCAATATGTTAAAAACTTTCTAAAAATATGTAAAAATCAAAACTGCACTTGAAAGAATAGATAAAAATAAATTAAACCTATTAAAATTAAAGAAGAGTCTTCTTTCAGGTCTCAACTCCAAACATATATATATATATATTATATATATATATATATATATATATATATATATATAACGTAAAGAACGACGCTTTGTATAGGAGAATATTCCGCGCAAGAAGAGAGCGAAAGAAAGAAAAAAATGAAAAAATGAGGTAACCACCCGGGAATCGAACTCGGGATCTTCCGATTGCCGGTCAGATATGATAACCATTACACCACGGGCCTCACTCAATCAAATGTCGTAATTCCTCTACATGCGCGCAGAAACCAATGCCCCAAAGGGGCACCTCCCGCATGCCGTAACATTATATACATTATAACTGCAAACACGCAGTATAATTAACGTAAAGAACGACGCTTTGTATAGGAGAATATTCCGCGCAAGAAGAGAGCGAAAGAACGAAACAAATGAAGAGGAATTACAACATTTGATTGAGTGAGGCCCGTGGTGTAATGGTTATCATATCTGACCGGCAATCGGAAGATCCCGGGTTCGATTCCTGGGTGGTTACCTCATTTTTTAATTTGTTTCGTTCTTTCGCTCTCTTCTTGCGCGGAATATTCTCCTATACAAAGCGTTGTTCTTTACGTTAATTATACTGCGTGTTTGCAGTTATAATGTATATATATATATATATATATATATATAGATATAGTTCATAAGACTGAGTCCAGTCTGTTTTTCTTGCCTTGAAACGTATATACTGTAGCTGAGACAGATGGAACAAACAAACCGAATATAAGATAGTTTACATATAGAGTATATTGATTGTTTGAGCGAAACATTTCTTGGCCGCACAGAACTACAGTACAGTAGTTATATATGCATTAACCCTCGTATGTATAGAGCAGCCTGATGAAGTGTCTCTTATGCAATTTACAGTTTCACATTGTCTAAGTTTGGCAGGATGCTTACATTTGCTACAAAAAATTGTTACTCCTACTTTCTTGTTTTAATACTTATTGGAGAAAAGATGCGCTCAAAGATGATAAAATATCAACTGGTGTCCTTTTTTCTTTTTAAGATAGTCATTAAAAATGTCTGATAACCCCCTCACTACGAAGTGGACAGAGCGTTAACATTCACTCTCCATAAACAGGGCTACAATCAAAAAGAGATTGTAGTGAAGCTTAAGATATCCAAAATTCGAACAATTTAATGAACTCTACTGTTGATGCAGGAAAATGGCAGTTTGGTTACAAATAGCAACCAAATGTAAGGTCGGCTTAGAGTAGACTAACTACTGTAAGACATTATTCAAAGACTCTCCTCAGCAAATCTCTCTAAGACAGCTCCAGAAATATGGTGGAAGCTTTTAGGAAGACATGGTATTGCTGTAAACGTGTCCACTGTGAAAAGAAGGCTTCAAAAAATGTGGGCTGGTAGAAAAACCTATCAGTAAGCTGTGCATGAGCGATGTGAATAAGAAAAGAGTATTGAGTTCGCGTAATAAATGTAAGAATGTTCTGTAGAGTGATATTGGCCAAAACGGAACTTTTGGGGAAATGAAAGGCGTAGGTTTGTCAGACGACATAACCACGAAATATTTCAGTGTAACTGTATCAGTAATACTGTGAAACTTGATTGTGGTTCTGTTATGAGGTGGGGTTGCTTCAGTTCAGTTGGAGATGGTGATGTCGTAACAGTCGAATTTTGCTTCAGCATGCACAAAACATACTGGAATACTCAACTTATACGGGCAAGAATAGACTGAGTAGATCCAAGTGCTGAAGTTTCCACCACAAGGTCCTGATGCAAACCAATTTAGCATTTGTAGAAAAAACTAAAACTGATGTCCTAAAAGTAAAGCCAAAAAGCTTACGAAAAGGCTACAGGCTGCAGAAGTTCCTTATAATAATCAGTCAAGAGGGCCAGAAACTGGGGCAACACTCAGGCCAGAATTTACCGGGAATTTACTGGCTGTTTTTATTTTTCCTATATACCGAAAAGGGAACCTATGCGGTAAATGTTAAGAGCCCTTTATTATACTTGGAACATCAAAGTTGCAAAAATCCCATTTAGGTACTCCAACTTGAATAATTTACGAATTTTACTGTTTACATTATACAGACTGCTTGATTCATTGCCTTCGAGGTGTACAGTCATTATCCGCGCGTCATACTAAATTTTAAGTACTGGACATCTTAATTACTTATGTCATTTTTCGTAATTTATTTGTACCGTGTTTGTCTTGTATTTTATAATCTAAGTTATGTATTCAACTAGAAATCCAGTGAAATTTTTTTTACCTTTCCGGTCCAAATACAGATATGGGAAATGCTTTTAGCTTGTAATTAATCTGAAAGCCCAGTAAAGCCTGAAGCTTAAGAGCCAAACCATATAGGTAAAATTAAACAAATATGTTCTGTTAAGAAATTATTGTAATATTGTAAATTGTAGTACTGTAGGATTTACTGTTACCATTTTATATATATATATATATATATATATATATATATATATATTAGGTCGGGTCGAAAAGGGGTCAAGGTCAAGATTTTGCTTAGGTACATATTGTGAGGTTGATTGATCATTTTGTAATAGTAGTATCCACACCAAAAATCAAGACTGTGGAACCTTCGCTTCTCCCCCCCCCCCCCTACCGATACTCAGTTTTTTCCATATGAATTTGTATGGGAAATAGGCCAAAAATCGAAAATCATTCCTATTTAGGTACCTAGAATGTTAAAAGTTTGTATTAAAATACGTTATTTAATTTTAAAATATCAGTAATAAATAAAATATAGTTAAAATCTTATTAAATTAAATTATGGCTACTAGAAAAAGAAGCCACAATGCAGCCTTCGGATATCCAGCAAAATTTTCATCTGCCATGACGCCATCAAAAGCTGATGTTGTAAGGCACTTCCATTTTATTGTTAGAGAGGAAAAATCTAAAGCACAGGGTAAAATAAGTAAA
Organism: Bathynomus jamesi; assembly: GCA_023014485.1. NCBI lineage: Eukaryota > Metazoa > Arthropoda > Malacostraca > Isopoda > Cirolanidae > Bathynomus > Bathynomus jamesi. Next base: position 2,288,507 of record JAJOZX010000011.1, on the reverse strand, counting down.
AATGCCCCTGCGTGGTTTCAAATAAATCACACCCAAAAGCCACTAAGTCTGCGCGAAACTTTTGGTTTATGACAATTCTTCTTTGAAATTTAGATGTAAAATTCAAGAAAATTATTGAGCCAGTCATGAAAAACAACGCTTACTTCGCTAATCCTGAAAATATACTCTTGTCAATGGTTTCTGACGAACGATTACATATTAGAGAGCTAGCAATTGAAAAGATAATTCTTTTCAGAACTGGGTTTTCAGGAGCCAGAATTTTGAGCTACCAAGATCTATAAATTTTCTAGCAAGTGATTATATTGATTTGATTAATTGGAATGAGCAGATAATCACTCCTCCACCTTTGCTAAGTAATTTTACCAATGAGCAATTGCTTCAGATTAGAACTAAACCTCTAGAAATACTAGATTTTCCATGTCACAGCAAAGCGTTGAACGGGGTGTGAACTTAGTAACTAAATCTAGCCAGGAAAGAATTGGTTATATTAATCGGCATAAATTTATTTTAAATACTTTACAGTCTAGAAAAGAAAAATTTATGTAGTAAATTTTTTTTTTCAGGCATTTTTGTATTTTTAAAATTTTTTTTCATTAAAAAATAAATATAAGTGTTTTATAAGCGAACTTTTGTAATAATAAAAAAATTTCGAAGTAAATCGCAAATTATCTCGAATTTTACGAATTTTCTGAAAAAACTGAAACCGGTATGGGGGGGAGGGGTCCTCAGAATTCAAAAATATTTTACCAGGGTGTTACTATGATTGATTGAACCACCTCACACTATGTACATAAGAAATAAAAAATTTCGACCCGGCCTAATATATATATATATATATATATCAGCATTTCAGGAATCCAGGGGGGATTTACGACAGAATTTTGTTTGGTGATCACATAATTAGTGTGCATTATAAGTCTGCTAATGTTATTAAATTTTGTCTTCGAGGCTACTTTTTTCCATATCCTAATGGAGGGGGAAATCGGGTAGGGCGAACTGGTCGGAGGGGGAAATGACACGAAAAAGGTTAAGAGCCGGTGATATATATATATATATATATATGATGAATAAAACCACGAAGGAAAGGAAACAGAATGGTGCTCAAGCGCTTTCGTCTAATGACATCCTCAGGAACACTGAAGTAAATAAAGAGTCGAGACTATATATAGGTTACAAAAAAGAAAATAATATATATATATGTAGAAATAAAAATTGTGGGAGGAGCATACAAATTTGTAAGGAAAACTACCAATTTTAGCACTTTGCCCTTCTTGTCTAAATCCGTTCTGAACGAATTCAACACAAGATCAAATGGATTGTTTACAACCAATTTCATAGAAAATGCCTGAATGATATATAGGTCACAAAAAAAGTAAATAAATAAAAAAATAAAATATAAAAATAAATTGAAAAATAAAAATTGTAAGAGAAGCATACAAATTTATAAGGGAAAACTACCAAAGTTTTAGCACTCTGCCCTTCTTGTCTAAATCCGTTCTGAACGAATTCAACACAAGATCAAATGGATTGTTTACAACCAATTTCATAGAAAATGCCTGAATGATATATAGGTCACAAAAAAATAAATAAATAAAAAAATAAAATATAAAAATAAATTGAAAAATAAAAATTGTAAGAGGAGCATAGAAAATTAATAAGGGAAAACTACCAAAGTTTTAGCACGCTGCCCTTCTTGTCTAAATCCGCTCTGAACGAATTCAAAACAACAGGATCAAGTTGAAAAAGACCTTGGCTCATGTTAAAGTTATTTGTAAGTTGGCTAATAGTAGACTCAAGAATATTTCTATTAACAATGTTGCTAGTGAAACAAAACTGAAGCATTATTCCAATCAATACAGTGGGATAACTCAGACAAATGGACAAAAAGGGTGTTGGACGACTGTCCCGTTCTAACTGAATATTGATGCTGTTTTACACGCGTGTGCAAATCCTTTCCCGTCTGACCAATGTAAAAGGAATCACATTGTTTACAACCAATTTTATAGATAATGCCTGAATTATTGGTGGGCTATTTTTTACTATGATATTTTTCACAATATTTTTTTATGAAAATACTACATTAGTATCCAAAAGTTTAAATACATTAGGAATGCCTAAAAATCCCTGGGAAAATGGAAGTACTAAAATATTCTTTGACAAGGTGCGAGTGTTATTATTCACACGATAGAAGGTTCGTTTTGCCTTGTTAAGACAAAATTCCATAAACGTAGGTGGGTAACACAGATCACTTCCAATACCGTTGATTTTTTCCAATTCGGCATCGATGTATTCCGGACTGGCGATCCTAAGAACGCGGAGAAACATTGAAGAAAATATGGCCTTCTTAATGGGGGTGTCATGTCCAGAGTAAAAGTGTACGTAGGACAAATTGTTTGTTTTTTCCGATAGATACTAAACTTAAAACCTGGGCTTTCCCTACCGTATGTACACGCACATCCAAAAACGGGATTGAGTTGTCTTGTTCCACTTGTAAAGTAAACTTAATGGAGGGGACTTGATCATTTAACTGAAGGAGGAAGTCATCCAGGTCACTATTCATGGGCCAGATACACAAAATATCGTCGACGTACCGCAATGTGATTCCTTTTACTTTGGTGAGACGGGAAAGGATTTGCACACGCGTGTAAAACAGTATCAATATTCAGTTAGAACGGGACAGTCGTCCAGTGCCCTTTTTGTCCATTTGTCTGAGTTATCCCACTGTATTGATTGGAATAATGCTTCAGTTTTGTTTCACTCTAGCAACATTGTTAATAGAAATATTCCTGAGTTTGCTATTATCCAACTTACAAATAACTTTAACATGAGCCAAGGTCTTTCTCAACTTGATCCTGTTGTTTTGAATTCGTTCAGAGCGGATTTAGACAAGAAAGGCAGCGTGCTAAAACTTTGGTAGTTTTCCCTTATAAACTTGTATGCTCCTCTTACAAATTTTATTTTTCAATTTATTTTTATATTTTTATATTTTTTTATTTATTTATTATTTTTTTTGTGACCATATATCATTCAGGGATTTTCTATAAAATTGGTTGTAAACAATCCATTTGGTCTTGTGTTGAATTCGTTCAGAACGGATTTAGACAAGAAGGGCAGAGTGCTAAAACTTTGGTAGTTTTCCCTTATAAATTTATATGCTCCTCTTACAATTTTTATTTTACAGTTTATTTTCATATTTTTTCTTTTTAATTTTTTGTGACCTATATATCATTCAGGCATTATCTATAAAATTGGTTGGAAACAATCCATTTGATCTTGTGTTGAATTCGTTCAGAACGGATTTAGACAAGAAGGGCAAAGTGCTAAAATTGGTAGTTTTCCTTACAAATTTGTATGCTCCTCCCACAATTTTTATTTCTATATATATATATATATATATATATATATATTATATATATATATTTTTTTGTAACCTATATATAGTCTCGAACTCTTTATTTACTTCAGTGTTCCTGAGGATGTCATTAGACGAAAGCGCTTGAGCACCATTCTGTGTTTCCTATCCTTCGTGGTTTTATTCATCATAAATATTTTTCACTTGTTACTTTCGTGAAATAATTTTCATATATATATATATATATATATATATATATATATATATATATATATATATATATATATATATATATATATATATATGTGATTGAACTCAGAATGGTCCCCGAGGTCTTTCATGATACACACAGACCATGCATAGAACAAGGCACTCTTCTTGGAAAATTAAATCCACTATAGTCCGAGTAAGTAATGGTAAATAACAAACACTATAGTTTTTTGTTCTTCATGTTGTTAGCCCAACGTGGGCAACGGGTCACTTGCAAAGAGGCCCCAAAAATATAGCTTTCCTCACCAGCTATCTGCAAAGCAGATAGGATCTAGCTTTGGGACAGGATCTAGGATTTACAGCAACGCCTAGACTACTATATTCAGAAGCTCAATATAAGCAAAAGACTCGTTGCATTCACGTCGGATTGAATACATCAAAGAAAAGGGGGGTAACTATTGTATTTTTAGCCGAAAACCAAAACTTAAACCTCAACTGGCAAAATTGAGCGTCCACTTTTCAAGGCACATAACATGTCCGTTTCAGGATGCTCAATTTTGCCAGTTGAGGTTTAAGTCGTGATAGTTTCGTTAAAAAAAAATAAAAAAAATAATATTATTTTTTACTGTACAGTAACTATGTATTACCCGAAGGGTACTGACAACCTTCCACAGGAACTATGAAAACTATCCCACCCGTAGGCCGAAATATTTTTGCTATTCGCACGAAAGGTGGTTCTCTCTGCTCGTAATATCTAAGTAGTCAACCAAATGGACAGAATTTAGTTTACCTCTATTCCTGATGTCAGTTTTCGTTCAATTATTGCGCTTTTTCATGTTTTCTCATGATACAAACTCTTCTGCAAACTTTATCAAGTCATCCTAATTGGTATTAAGTACTAAATCTTCCATTTAATAAATGCTTAATCAAAATGCTTTCTTTCTTTCTCACAATTGGCCATCTTGCACGAGCACGTTGGCATTCCTGTTACCTTCGTCTTATCAGTCCCGCAAGAGTTATTTTCCATTACTTTCAGAAACTTTTCCGCGTCTCTACTTAATGACCAATTAACTTTCCTCTTGTAAATACTCCTTTTGCAACTGTTCTTTAACTTTTTCTTTTGCCTTTGAATGTTTTGTCATAATTATTCTGAAGAATTTTTTGGATGATTTACTTCGTGTTTTTTTATTATTAATAAACATCTTCAGAAGTTCCTTTTTATGAGCATCGCGCCATACATCCATTTCTTCAGAATAATCGTACATTAAGTAGGTTCTGTGCTCTACTGATATTGAAATAAAGTCTCTCTCTCTCTCTCTCTCTCTCTCTCTCTTTCGTTTACGATTTCTTTAACGATTCGACGTGTTTCCTCTGAGAGTTTGAGAGCTTTCGTGTGACATACAATCAGTAATCGACTTCCTCACTTCCAAATCATTTAATAGGTGTGACCATGCTTATAGGAATACTAGTACGAGAAATATATTTGAAGAGATACTCACCAAACAGATGTCCGTAAAAGTTAAAAAGGAAATCAGAAAATGCCTTGGTCCACTATATAAATAAGCAAATCTGATTCAAAGTCCAGGGAAGTTTTTCGAATCGGAATCCCCATTCGCACACATATATATATATATAGGTGTGTGTGTGTGTGTGTGTGTGTGTGTGTGTGTGTGAAAATAATGCAATTATCCACACTTAAGAATATTAAAAATGTTCGCTTCAATTAAAACTAAACTGGATTAAAATATTAAATTAAAAATAAAATATGTCATAGTTTTCAACGAAACCCAACGTTTCCTTGTCACTTGTCAGCTACTTTATATATATATATATATATATATATATATATATATATATATATAGAGAGAGAGAGAGAGAGAGAGAGAGAGAGAGAGAGAGAGAGAGAGAGAGAGAGAGAGAGAGAGATTGTATAGGGGGAGGGGAAAAGAAAGATTAATAAAGTAGGAAATGAAGCCGAGAGGCGAAGATGTGGTGTGTGATAAAGTCTTTGCAAGGGAGAGAGTGGATGAGAGGATGCTGAGGTGGTTTGCTCCTGTGAAGAGGATGGCTGAGGACCGTACAGTATGTTGAAAAGGCGTTCATGACACAGTGGGAAGGTAGAAATATGAAAGGAAGACCGCGTAAAAGGTGGACTCACGGTAGGAGAGAAGTTGTTTCTAAATGAGGTTTGGAGTGAGAGGAAGTGGTGAGAATGGAGAGAGAGAGAGAGAGAGTGATGTGTGCAGAAAATGGGTATATGGCGTGCTAGGGCGGGTCATACTATGCATTTTTTTTAAATCAATGGAGAGGGGTGTTCAAATGACATATTTTGGTGAATAGAACACAATTCTGAAGAAAATATTTAATTCTGATAACCCTAACCTACATCATTTTGCAGTTGATTATTATTAAATTGTTGATTATTTTACTATTGTAGTTACCCCAGAATATGTCTTCTCACGTTTTCTATCATGGCTGCTCACGTTATCTCTCATAGAGCATTGTTCTAACTAATTCATATAAACACATATAATGTAATTCATATAATAATAATAATATTTAAATACTCAAATAAAATGGTGTGCCATTCCACTTAATTGTAATTATCATACAGTTTGGTATATGAAATATTTTGACGGTTTTCTGGCGCGCATAAGGCCATTTTCTGAGCCACCTTTCTCAGAGGCTAGAATGTAACGTTTCAGAACATTCTAAAACGTTTTGTGAAATATTTGAAGTGACTCATGATTTATGAAGCTATTGGAGAGAAGTGGTGATGAAGATGAATTTGTTCCTGAAGTTGAGCTCTTCCCTCAAACTGACCCTGAGCCAGCAGCTTCGGCAAAGGTACAGAAAAACTATGATGAGATTCAAAACATTGCCCTTGCTAGTGTAAGGTATGGCATAGGGCTGAGGCCAACTGCAGCGATAGCAACAGCAGCTCTGATTGACGCAGGAATCATCACAGAAGACAATACAAGTAAAGTGATTGATAAGAGCAAGGTCAAGAGAGCACAGGAGAAGTTGATGAGAGAGCTGGGGTAACAGTTCGAGAAGAAGTGCAGGGAGGAGGGGGGGATCTCTTGCATCCTCTTTGATGGGCGGATTGACCTGACCAATGTGATGATGGAAGCTGAGGGCAGTGACCAATCTTTTCCCGCAAAGATCAAGGAAGAACACTATAGTGTTGTTAGTGAGCCTGGCAGCTACTATCTGTTCCACTTTACCCCAGAGAAAGCAACTAAAGAGGAGTCACATGCGGAGAAGATTGCTAAGGTCCTGTTTGCCTGGCTGAAAGAGAGGGGTTATGATAAGACCTTGTTGGCCATTGGAGGAGACTCAACAAATGTCAACACTGGTGTGAAAGCTGGAGTAATGCGGAAGCTGGAGCTGCACCTGGGGAGAAAGCTGGTCTGGTTGGTGTGCAACCTGTACACTGTTGAACTTCCCCTGCGCCATCTCATTGTTGACCTTGATGGCTCTACTCTGTCAGACAAAAAATTATCCGGGCCAAGAGGAAAGCTCCTTGATTCTGCTACAGACTTTGATATCAATCCAAACTTCACCCGAATCTCTGTTGGCCCTCCACTGATCAAGCTTCCTGACAAGGTCATTCAAGATCTCTCAACTGATCAATACTATGGCTATAAAATTGTCTGTGCAGTCAGGGATGGAGTACTTCCTGCAGGGCTGGCTCTGTTAGAGATAGGACCAGTAAACCACAGCCGCTGGCTCACCACAGCGAACAGACTTCTCAGGCTCTGGGTGTCAAAGCACGGACTTAAAGGAAGGACACCTGACATCAATTGTGATGCTTCCAGCATCGGTGACTTGATCAGCTGGTCAGAAGGTGTGTCAGAGCCACCTCTCACCTGCTCTCTAAGCACCTCAGAGGTGAAAAACTTCATCAACACCCCCATGGAGGTGCGCAACTGGCCTTGCCACACACAAAGCATTGAGAGGGTTGTTAAAATGGTGACTGAGGCTTCTGCTAAGTACTTCTCACAGGAAAAGAGGGATGGAGGGATCAGGGCTCAGGAGACCAGCAGGAAGCTGATGTCCAAGTCTGAGTCAAAGCAGGATTTGTGCAACCTGGCAAAGTTCAAGATGTCAGGAGAATGATCTTTGTAATTATATCCAGTCATATACATGCAGTTCACCTATTAATAAATATATGTAAAGTTGATTTGGCCTTGTCAATATAAATGATTTACCTTATATCTTTTAATATATTATGAAGGGGTTCAAAAGGGTAAAATTGGCAATTTAGAAATACAAAATGATGTAGGTTAGAGTTATCCTATCCAAAACATAAGCTCATATTTGAATTCCCCATGTAAAAACACATAATTTAGACACCCCTGATGGTAGGATTTCCTTCAGATTCATGTTGTCACCTGAGTACGACCCGCCCTAATTGGCGTGCAGAGCTGGGCAGTAACGTGTTACAAGTAACGGCCGTTACGTAACGCGGTACTTTTTTAGTAACGGTAGTGGTAACGGCACTACATTTCAAATCAAGTAACTCTTTCAGTAACGACGTTACTTTTTTGGGGAAATACATTCGTTACTTTTTTATCGTAGCTCGCAATTAGTTTCTTTCGATCCTCACTCATTATTCATTAACCGTTAAAAATTTGTCCCTTCTCTATGAGCGAGGTGTGCATATTAGCCGTTGGCATGCTGGCAGCCTACCCCCATCCACCCTCTCCCTCTACACTGACAGCACTGTCAAAGTAAAAAGGCGAAGAACCCTGGAGCAGGGAGGGACCTAAGCTCAACAGAGGTTTCGTCATTCCTCTCATCTGGGCCTTCACGGCACGTTAGTTCTGCATCCTTCCCATCCACTAACTTTAAAAATATGTTTATTAAACTTAACACTCTTATACCATCTACTGCCGCTGTTGAGCGGGTTTTTTCAGTAAGGAAGGATATACTGCGTCGGAAACGAGGCTCGCTCTTAGATGGAACTTTTGAGAAGCTTGTTTTTTTAAAGGCCAATAAAGATCTTTTGAATAATAGTTCTTAAGTTTGTATATTTAGCTAATAAATGTCAATTATCATTGCCATGCACAATAACTCATTTGATTCATTTCTTTAGTATTTTGTATTATTGTTTTGCAAAACTAAACTTTCCTGGTATATTCTAGCATTAGTAAATTAGTATCAATAGTATGCTACATCTTCTGTTATGTGCAATTCCTAGTAATAAATCTTGCAGTAATTTTGTTTCACTTTTTTTGAAAATATTATGTCTTATAAGTCATAACAACGCAATGAAGGCATGCACAGACTTCATAGCCTATGCATTAAACAGTGGATACAAACCGACACATATTCGCCCAAGTGAATGTTTATAAAGGGTGATCCAGAGAAATGGGACCCAAAAGAAACCCCTGTAACTCTTAAAGTATAAGTCCTTTTATAAAATCATACGCATCATTCGAAAGAGGATAGTTACAAGTTTGCACAGGATTGTATAGGTTTTGACAATACAAGACAAGATAAGATACAAAACAAAATAAAAGTGTTACTTAAAACTAACCCTTCAAGATGACTGCATGGACTGTGGAACAGCTGCGTTTCATAACTGAGCAATATTATGAGCATGGAAGAAGTGTAGTTTCAGCTCAAAGATCTTTCAAGACAAATTTTCAGATGTCAAAATCACCTTCTAAGAAAGTAATCCGTCGGTGTGTCAGAAATTTTTCCCTAACTGGCAGCATTGGAAAAAGAAAACCAACTGGAAGAGTGCGCACAGCAAGGATAGACGAGATCATTAACAGAACTCATGAAATTGTACAGGATAATCCTAACATAAGCATCAGACGTGCTTCTCAGCTGTTAGGAACTGGATATGGAACAACACACCGTATATTCAAGCAAAATTTAATGCTCTTTCCATATAAAATTCAAACAGTGCAACAACTAAACGATGGAGATTTCGCACGAAGACGACAATTCTGTCAATGGATCCAACAGAAGGTAAATGACACCACCAATTTTCTAGCAACTTTGATTATGTCAGACGAAGCCCATTTTCACTTGAATGGAACTGTAAACAAACAAAATTGTCGTTTCTGGGCAACAGAAAATCCATTGAATATTACCGAAGTCCCGTTGCATAGTCAGCGTGTAACTGTTTGGTGTGGTCTTACTGCATCTCAGATCATAGGGCCGTACTTTTTCGAGGATTCCACCGGAAACACGGTCACTGTAAATGGTGATCGCTACGAAGAAATGTTGACCGATTTCCTTATTCCTAAATTAAGAGATCTTTGTCTAGAAAACCACTGGTTCCAACAAGACGGAGCTACCTGCCATACCACGAGGAACTGCATGGCAGTTTTGCGTCAAACGTTTCCAGGCGAGTTAATCTCAAGATTTGGAGACGTTGAATGGCCCGCAAGGTATCCGGATTTTTCTCCCTTAGATTATTATCTCTGGGGATATTTAAAGAGCAGGGTCTACAGAAATAACCCAACGACCTTGCAAGAATTGAAGGCCGCTATCACAAATGAGATACAGGCCATACCACCGCACACTCTTGCAAAAGTGATGCAGAACTTACAAGCGAGAACACTTGAATGCTTGGCAACTAATGGAGCACATTTGAAAGGAGCCATTTTCAAAAAATAAATATTTCATAATAAACTTGTAACTCTACTCTTTCGAATGATATATAGTTTTTATGAAAGGAATTAAATATTAAGAATATTTGGCTTTTTTTTATGGGTCCCATTTATCTGGATCACCCAGTATAATATAATATTTTGTGTATATACAAATTATAATATACCTATGCATATACAGGGTGTCCCAAAAAAAACTATATACTCTTTATAGCATCATATATTTTATAATTAAAAAAAAACAAAACAATATATTGTTATAGCAATTGCCAATGAAAGGTAAATTAGTAATCTAAGTGATCAAAATGTTATAGCGAGTTGTTTGCATATAAAATTTAATTAACTACGCCAAGTGCTCAAAATGTTCTCCGGCGGCATGAATGCACTTTCAATACGACAAAATCGTGTGGTCTGATGAAGCTACCTTCAAGCTGAATGGCACAGTAAATCGACACAACTGCAGGTACTGGTCACTTGATAATCCACACGTTTATGTGGATAAACATGTTAATTTACCAGGATTAACAGCATGGTGTGGTTTATCATCCAGGGGTTTGGTTGGACCATTTTTCTTTAATGGGACAGTTACCGGTGCCGCATATCTCGACATGCTGCGGACAGAAATTATACCTGCAGTTCGGAAGTTGTTTGGAAACGACGACTTTTACTTTCAACAAGATGGAGCCCCCCCTCATTATCATTGTGATGTCAGAAGGTACCTCGATGAAACGTTGCCTAACCGTTGGATAGGATGAAGAGGAAGCGTTGAGTATCCTCCACGTTCACCGGACTTGACTCCACTTGATTTTTACTTGTGGGGCTACCTGAAGGATGCAGTTTATGGTACAAGACCTGCAACACTCGAACACCTTAAGGATGCAATTAGGGAAAAGTGCGGGACCATCACAGAATCCACATTAGTCCATGTCTGCGAATCAGTTAGTCGACGCATTCAAAAGTGCATTCATGCCGCCGGAGAACATTTTGAGCACTTGGCGTAGTTAATTAAATTTTATATGCAAACAACTCGCTATAACATTTTGATCACTTAGATTACTAATTTACCTTTCAATGGCAATTGCTATAACAATATAATGTTTGGGTTTTTTTTTAATTATAAAATATATGATGCTATAAAGAGTATATAGTTTTTTTGGGACACCCTATATATAATATATTTACATTTCATTAAAAGTAACGGTAACGAGTAACGGTGCCGTTACTCGTTACTTTTTAAAAATGGTAACTGTAACGTTACATTTAGACTGTAGTAACGGTAACGGCATTACATTTATAAAGTAACGAGCACATCACTGATGACGTGTATGAATGTATAATAACCCGTGAGGAAAGCTTCTGAACGTTTAGGGCTTCATACAACATATTTAGAGTGAATGACTTCCTAAGCATCTTTAAAATAAATCTTTTTTATGTTCTGTGAATGTCAGAAAAAGACCTAACGATTATCCTTTCAGTTTACGAATTTACAGGAACAAAATTTTTTTTTATGCAGGAAGAAGGGACCAAGGGCCAACGCCCACAAAAATGCTCCCTCAGAAAGGAATAAGAGAGCCAAAATCAAGGTCCAAGGTTTTCGAGATGCCTCTAAACTCTGCATTTGAAATAATGGAGGTCATAGACATGGAGAAGATGAACTGAGGAAGATTGTTCCAGAGTTGACCGGTTGAGTAGATGAAAGACAAAATATCGATTAATCCTTGCGTTAGAGAGTTGGACAGAAAAGGAATGAGATTGTGTCGAAGGTCTGGTGCTACGTGCTCTCCTTAAAGGAGGATGCATGCAGTTAGAGCGTTCAGAAGAGCATTGGTCGTTATAATAGCGACAGTAAAGAGAGAGTGAGGTAAGATTGCGACGAAAAGAGAGAGATTGAAGACAATCAGTAAGAAGAGCGGAATTGGTGGGACGAAAAGCCTTTGATCCCACCAGGTCAAGTAGAACTGTGTGGGTTGAGCCATCCCACACATGAGAAGCGTACTCTATACAACGGCGGACAAGACCCCTGTACAGAGACAGCAGCTGAGTGTGGGTGAAGAAACTGCGGAGACGGCACAGCACACCTAACTCCTTAGAAGCTGTTTTAAAAACAGCGTATATGTGATCTTTCCAGGAAAGATTATGAGAAAAGGAAACACCAAGAATATTAAAAGAGGAAGGACTGAGTTGTGTAGTGTTGAAGATAAGGGGATAGTCGTTTGGAAGATTGTGACGACGAGACAGATGTAGAAACTCAAGATTTGAAGCATTGATGGCAACAAGGTTTTCTCTGCTCCGATCAGAAATAGTAGAAAGATCAGAGGCCAGGTGCACCATAGCCGTCCTACGCGAGTCAGGAGTGACTGTTGAGAGGGACGCTTTATGAAGAGGGTGGAGAAGTGAAAGGTGGAATCATTGACATTGGAGTAGATAGGAGAGGAAGTGGACCTTAAGAGATCATTGAGAAATAAAAGGAAAAGAGTGGGTGACAGGATAGAGTCCTGAGGAACATCATTATAAATAACGTTAGGAGAAGAACAGTGGCCATCTTCAACCAAAGCTATATATCGGCCAGAGAAGAAAATTAGAGATGAAGGCACAGATGGAAAGATAGAAATCGAAGGAGTGCAGTTTCGAAATTAAAGTTTTGTGCCAAACTCTATCAAAGGCGTTTGATATTTCTAAGGCAATAGCAGAAGTTTCACCGAAATCCCGAAAGGAAGATGACCAAGAGTCGGAGAGATATATAAGAAGATCGCCAGCAAAGCGTCCCTTACGAACGCATTCTGACGATCTGAAATAAGATTCGGAGAAGAGAGGTGTTTAATGATCTTCCTATTAAGGATAGATTGAAAAACTTTAAAAAGGCAAGAAATGAAAACAACCGGACGATAGTTGGAGGGTTGATAGCGGTTACCGTTCTTTGGGACAGGTTGAATAAAAGCAAACTTCTTGCAGGAAGGAAAAGTACCAGATGAGAGACAAAGGCGAAAGAGTTTACGTTTCAGTATAGAAGTAGTCCCAGCGAGTTTTGTTTGAAGAAATAATAGGGATAATTTATCTTAGGCCAACCCTGTATATACAGGGTGTTTAATAACATGTAGGACGCACTTTCAGGATAGATTCAGGACCTGAAAACAATGAAGAAAGTTTATATGAACATATGCCCGAAGTCGCTTTGTTTCTGAGTTACAGCCCGTTATGTGTTCCAGCAAGTATCCGCCTTACCTTTAAAGGAAGTACTCAAAATGACCGCCTTGGGCTTGAATACACGCCTGAACACGCCTCGTCATAGACTGCCTCACGCGTTGAAACATGCCAGGTATTGTTCAGATTTTCTGGCATCCTTGTTCTACACGTTGGCGAAGCATTTCAACGTTGTCAATGGGTGTCACGTAAACGATGGATTTCAGATGAACCCACAGGTAAAAATCGAGTGGATTCAGGTCTGGGGAGCGAGCAGGCCACGCAATAGGTCCTCCACGGCCTATCCAGTTATCAGGGAATTGGTCATTCAAATAATCTCTGGCTACTCAACTAAAATGAGGCGGAGCGCTGTCATACATAAACCACATACGACGTCGGACACCAAGAGGAACTTCATCTAGTAAATCGCTTAAATCATTCCTTAAAAAATTGGAATAGGATTCGCCTGTTAATCTTCCAGGCAAAACAAAAGGACCGATTAAGTTCTCGGCAATAAGTCCTACCCATATATTGATACTAAATTGTTGTTGGTGCCTTGACTGGATGATGGCATGCGGATTCTCTTCGGCCCAGTGATGAGTGTTGTGAAAATTGATCACGCCATTTCTTGTGAAGGCAGCCTCATCAGAAAACAACAAGAAGGATAGAAAAAGAGGATCGCGAGCACACTGTTGAAGGAACCAAGTACAAAAAGCCTCTCGTGGTGGGAAATCAGCTTCAGTAAGGCCTTATACTCTCTGAATGTGATATGGGTAAAGCTGTTGTTCCCGTAAAATTCTCCACACAGTTGTGTATCTTACACCCTCTGCTGCTGCTATCCTTCGGGTGCTGACACCAAGATGTTCCTTCACGCGAGTCAGGACCCGCTCCTCCAACTCAACAGTTCTGGCGCTGATTGGTCTACCACCATCTGAAACTCGCTTGTTGAATGATCCTCTATCACCAAGACGCTCGTCTATTCTCTGAAAGGTCTTTTTATCTGGCAGACGGCGATTCGGAAACCTTTCCGCATACAGACGTTTTGCTGCGGCCGCATTACACACGGCAAGTCTATACATGAGATGCATGTCTGCCATTTCTCTGTTTGAATAAGCCTCCATTCTCACTTCAAATGCACACTATCACTGAATAGCACAAAAACTTTTAAGTTTTTTTCACTGGACTGCACTTATTCACGGAAAGAAGTTACGAATACGAACAGTGAAACACCGCGATAAACCTCTAACTGACTGATGGCTCTACACTCAACGATATTGAAACATGTCATAGAGTGTACGAAACATTAAAATCGGCAAGGCGATGAAATAAGTCTCGTACACACTCACAAACATTGTCGGCATGCAGTGTTTGTAAACAGTTTGCGGAAAGAATTGCTGGAACACAAAACGGGCTGTAACTTGGAAACAAAGCGATTTCGGGCATATATTTATATAAACTTTTTTCATTGTTTTCAGGTCCTGAATCCATCCTGAAAGTGCGTCCCACATGTTATGAAACACCATGTGTGTGTGTATATAATATAATAATATATATATATATATATATATATATATATATATATATATATATATAGTAATGTAATAAAATTACTTGTTGGCGTATGTATATGCGTTGTTTGTCCCTAGACAAAAGACAGTTAACTGTGTCAGCACAGAAGCACAGTTCTTGAGAAGAACAGGAGGGACACCGTCAGGACCGTACGCCTTCCTAGAGTTGAGCTCAGAGAGGGCAGAGGAAAGATCTTTGAAAGAGATTTTAATTTCAGACATAATTGAGTCAGCGGGAGAAAGAGATGGAGGAACAGTACCGGAATCATTCAGGATTGAGTTGGAGGCGAAAGTCTGAGCGAAGAGTTCAGCTTTATCGGGAGAAGAGACGGCAACTAAGCCTTCAGAATAGGAAAAAGGAGCGAAAGAAGACGTAAAGTTGTTGGAGAGTTTTTTAACTAGGTGCCAGAAAGAGCGAGAAGGATTAGAATTAGATAGTTTTCATATGTTTTTCGGATGAAGGAATAATAAAATAATGAAAGGTAGTTGAAAACAAAAATAAAACTTACTTTACTCATTTTAACAACAAGAACACGTGATGCCCCATTTTCAATCTTAGGTTTGGAGACCTGTGATGATGTTCAAACAAATTAATTTAAATTGAAATTCATGAATAACGAAATTTAAATATTAATTATTTTTGTTGTTGGTCTAAGTCGTGACCTAACGTCCTGACCTGAGTGCTGTGCCAGTTTATGGCCCTCCTCACTCATTATTTATAAATTATAACACAACTTCCCCTAAATCAGTGATCGACCATCCCCTCCGTCCAGATGATGTAGCGACCCGTGTTCGGATCCTTCGTCAAGATGTAGGTCCCTTCCGTCGTATGACTTTAGATGTTGCGGTAGAGGCTAAACAAGCCCAAAACTACACACACACACACACACACACTTAATCTAATCAGTATGAAGTTAATGAATGAAATAATAATGGGGTTGTTTAACCTCCTTCGCAACAACTAAGGTTGTATGACGGTGGGGACCTAAAGCTTTACGTGGAATCTGAACCATAGGTGGCTACATAATCTGAGCGCAGACGATGGTCTCCCATCCAACTATCCTCCAGACCCACTGTCGTTTAATTTCGCTGATCGACGGGAAGCGGTGTTATGACACTGGCCACAACGTATCCAAGTTAATGAGTGTATGAAGTTAACCTCATATTATCTCAATTAAAAAAATGTATGGATCAATTTTCAATTTTAAACAGTCCCGAATTAACTTTTAATAAGGAAGGATTATCTAAAACCATTAGGATTAATAAATAAAACAATAGATATAGTGTATAATTTGCACCTTAAACAATAACGACTATTTCTTTGTAACACATTAACTATTTTGCGGGCGCTTTGGATCGTATAAGGGGTAAAATTTTCGAGATATGGGCGGGACCGGATTATGAATTGTTATTTCAGTTTCGCGATAAATAACAAGATTTTTAATGCGTCTATTTCTGAGGGGTGCGTACCAGATAATTTCAAGTTAGCAAACGTAACACCTATCTTTAAGAAAGGCGATAAAGGTGCGGCGGGAAATTATAGGCCAATCAGTTTAACGTCTGTTGTAGGTAAGCTACTGGAATCAATAATTAGGGATCGTACAGTCGAACACTTAGAATTCCATAAGCTAGTTAGAAATACGCAGCACGGATTTAGGCGAAACAAATCTTGCTTAACTAATCTTTTAGAATTTTTCCGAAGCGTGGTTGACGTTTACGATAGACATCGGGCGGTTGATGTAGTGTATTTAGATTTTCAAAAAGCGTTCGACACCGTGCCGCACAAAAGACTCATTGAAAAAACTAAGGCTCATGGAATCAGGGGTGTAGTAATAAATTGGCTAGAAGAGTGGGTGGTTGCGAGGTAGGAAACAGAGGGTGGTCGTTGATGGAGCGGAGTCGTGTTGGGCTAATGTAGCGAGTGGCGTTCCTCAGGGTTCTGTATTGGGCCCCTTGCTTTTTCTTATATATATTAACGATTTAGATGTCGGCCTAGTCTGTACAGTTTCAAAGTTTGCGGATGACACGAAGCTGGGTGGTAGGGCGATTAATGACGAAGATAGAGGTAAAATTCAGGAAGATCTGAATAAAATCGTTGATTGGTCAGTCACATGGCAAATGAGATTTAACGTGGATAAGTGCAAAATTTTGCATATAGGTTCGCGTAACGGTAATTTTGCGTATAGTATGTCAGGGAAAGATTTAACAAGCGTACAGCAGGAAAAAGATTTAGGAGTTATAGTCACTAGTGATTTAAAAGTAGCGAAACAAAGTACAGCAGCGGTCAATAAGGCGAGCAAAGTGTTAGGTTTTATAGCTCGAAATTTTGAGTACAAATCGCGCGATATTATAGTTCCACTTTATAAATCATTAGTTAGACCCCATTTGGAGTACGCGGTCCAATTTTGGAATCCGCATATGCGCAAAGATATAGACAAAATCGAAGGAGTTCAAAGACGAGCAACTAAGATGATTCCGTCGCTTAGGTCAAAGTCGTACGAGGATAGGCTTAAGGAGTTAAAATTGACAACACTCGAGACTAGGAGGTTAAGGGGTGATCTAATCCAGGTTTTCAAAATTATGAATGGGTTCGATAACGTAGATAGAGATAGCTTTTTCGAAATATCTCAATATAATAGGACTAGAAATAACGGGTGTAAGTTGACAAGTAGAAGGTTTGAGACAGCAGTTGCCAAAAACTTTTTTGCGCATAGAATAGTAAATAACTGGAATAGTTTGCCGGTAGAAGTAATTAGTAGCACGTCTATAAACATGTTTAAAAATCGATTAGACGCATATGTTGATAGATTGGGTATAGTTTAAGGTAGTAAAATTAAGGCTTTATGGGGATAGATCCCACAGCTCTACACAAGTGTTGTGGGATATAGGGAGGCAGCGTCTTGGGTTAGGGGATACTCTCTGTCCTTACACACCCCATTTAAAGAGATTCCTCTACTGAGCGGTGCCCCCCATAGTACTGCGAGGTATTGAAAAACTCATGATCTTCACTTGCCCCACGTGAAATTGTAGGTCCCCTCCGCCACCACGGAGGACATACACAATTACGAACACAGTTAGGTAGACCAGCCATGAGTGGATCCTAGGGTCTTTGTTGGTCTGAAACATTATAACATTATAACATTATTATATGATAATGTTTAATTTATGAATACTGTAGTCTGCATAAAGAAGTTAGCTGTTCTTAATTGTGTAATTAATAATTCTTATATACTGTATATACAATATAAATCCACAAGGAAAAAGGAAAAGCGATTTCCTTTGGGTTTGCATAATTTATTTACCTCCCGTGTTTAATTATGAAATTCATCTAATATTTCTACTATACTGTGTGTGTGTGTGTGTGTGTATATATATATATATATATATATATATATATATATATATATATATATATATATATTAATGATTAAATTAAGTCATTAATATAATAGGAGCTTCTATTGCTAGAGAAACAATGTAATGGCTTTTAGAGTGGGAATCTTTTAAAGGAATATGAAGAGTGATCAGTTTCTCAATGTTGGTAATTGAATCATTATTTCAAACGATGTCGTTTACGCAAGAAGTTAATCATGGTACTTAAATACTTTGTCTCACTGGACAGTTCGTAATCATATAATTGTAATTACATAAAAAAACAATATTTATGAAATGAATCTTTATAAAATGTCAACAAATATTTTCATTACAGAAAGAAAGAACTTTTATTTGGTTCGCATAAAAAGACACAATAAGGGAGAGAAAGATTTATCGTGGCTTTTTGTTCCAATTAAAGTTCCGACAATGAGAAATACTAATTAAAAGTTAATGGTCTTCTTCATTCTTCAGTCCTCCAGAATGGAGGCAATGTTTTCTTTCCTATTATCATTCTTAAACATTTTAAATTTACGAGTATTAGAGCGGAAATTAAAATTAAAATTTTATAAATTTTGCAGAAACGTATCAATAAAAAATGCATTTGAATTTTTTTATTCCGCGCAAGTTCAATAATTTGAAAAGAAGTATTTTTTCCATGAAGAAACTGCGCGTCAATTGCGCGAAATAAATTTCGCGACTGTCACCTTTGGGAGAGCTCTAAAAGCAATTAAAAGCTAATTTGCTGGTCAAGGTTACCTCATTTACTCAGTTAATTGGAAGTTGTTTCCGTTTGTGGCTCCTTTACAAAACTCTTCCCAGAGTCATCAATGGCTCACACTAACAGTTCTCGTGACGCTCAGAATAAAAACACGGAAAGCGAAAAGTTAATTTTCATATGCTGTACACACACACACACACACACACATATATATATATATATATATATATATATATATACATATATATATATACAAGTTAAAGTTTAAACGGCTAGGTAATTTGTACCAAATTAAGTATACATATTAAAGGAGAACCAGGGAACGTTTTAGTAATACAACCACGCCTCTCAGTCCCCCAACCCCTGAGTGGAGACTGGGAGGTTGCTCTCTAAACGACTAGGGTAATCTGCACAAAATTAGTATACAAATTGAGGGAGAACCAGGAAATACTATAGTAACACATCCGCGCCTTTCAGTCCCCCTCATCTAGGAGGTACTGGGAAGGGGCCTACTAAATGTTTATGGCACGCCTAAACGTATAGGATACTCTGGTAATCTGTACCCAAATTAGTATGCACGTTAAGGAAGAACCAGGGAAGGTTTTAGTAATACATTCGCCTTTCCAGTTCTTCCCCTAGATTCCGTTTTCGAGAACTTTTGCTGCTCAAGGTGCAACGGGCATTTCAGTATATATACAGTTTATACGAGGGTGGGCTGAAAAGTAATGAAGTAATGGCTCCACTCAAATAAGTTTTAAATGGGGTGAAGGATTTTATCGAAACAAAAGCATATATGTACCTTAGAGTTTACTCTTCAAAACGATACATTTACTTTTCTGTAAAACCACCCTCTACCTCGATACATTTACGCCAACGATAAAGGAGTTTTTGAAATCCATCCTGGTAAAACTCGGAGCTTTGACCACGAAACCAAAATTTCACAACGGCCTTAACTTTTTCGTCAGACTCGCAGCGATTCCGACGGAGATGTTCTTTAAGTTTAGGAAAGGTGAAAGTCGCATAGTGCTAAATCGGGGCTATATGGTGGATGCGGCAAGACGGTGAATTGCAGATCCTCAATTGCTTCTCGCGTTGTGAAGCCGTGCGTCGTCATGGTGAACAATGACTGCGTTTTTGTGGTTGCGAACCCTCCTGATCCGTTTTTTTAACTTCTTTCGAGTTTCAATATAACGTGCGGAGTTGATTGCTGTCCCTCTTTCCGTAGTCTTCGAGAACAACACAATTGATATCCCAAAAAATAGCATCACTTTTCCAGCCGATTTTTTAACTTTGAATTTTTTTGGTTGCCGTGAATTTTTGTGCCGATATTCTATAGATTGCCGTTTATTTTCAGGGTCATAATGGTGGACCCACGTCTCGTCTCCTGTCACAATGTTATGCAGAAATTCATCTCCTTTACTTTCGAAGCGCTACATATTTTCTTGGCAAATGCGTAGTCTCTCAGTTTTCATCTCAGCAGTGAGCATGCGAGGCACCCATCTGGCGCAGACCTTTCGGTAACCGAGAATAATGATAATGTGTCCCAATCGCTTTTTGGAGATATCGAGCATTGCAGCAATTTCATTTTGTTTAATGCGACGATTTCCACGAATCAGTTCGTCAACGTAGTTCTCATGAGACTCGTCCGTTGCCGTTACAGGCCTTCCACTTCGCAGTTTGTCTTGCAAATCTTCTTGCCCTGCTTCTCCTTCTTTACACTGCCTCGCCCAACGTCGAACGGTACTCACATGAACACACTGTTTGCCATACACAGCTTGCATTCGCCGATGAATGTCTATGGGAGCAACACTTTCCGCAATCAAAAATTCAATTACGGCACGTTGCTTGAAGCGAACGTCTTTACTCCTTTCCATTGTAATTAATACTGAACCAACGTGTGGAATGAGTGTAGGCTATATTAGGCTATAACACAAAACCGGTTTTATCTGGTTACATCTACACAATCTGGAATGGGGTGGGGATATCAAGTTGCAACACCAAACCGGTTTTATCTGGCTACCTCTACACAATCCAGAATTATTCAAGTGGAGGCATTACTTTTCAGCCCACCCTCATATATATATATATATATAAAATTTTATACAGGAAGGAAGGGCCAAGGACGAGCGTCCACAAAAGTGCCCGCCCATGGAAGGAGAAGAAAAGAGTAAAAGTCAAAGTCCAGAGTTTCCGAAGTGCCTGAACACACTGTTTGGAAGACTGGAGGTCACAGACAGGGGGAAAGATGGACTGAGGAATATTGTTCCAGACTTCACCGATTGAGTAGATGAAAGAATGTGAATACTGATTAAATTTTGCAGAAAAGGGTTGAGAATGTGTCGAAAGTCTGGAACTGTATGCTCTCCTTAAAGGAGAAGGCATGCAATTAGAAAATTCAGAAGAGCAGTGTCCATTATAACAGCGTCAGTAAAGAGAGAGTGAGGCAACATTCCGGCGAAGAGAGAGGGATTGAAGATATTCAGTAACAGGCGGAGAATTGATGAGACGAAAAGCCTTTGATTCCACCTGGTCAAGGAGAGCTGTGTGGGTTGAGCCACCCCACACATGAGAAGCAAACTCCCAAAGCTGGGCACAAACCGTTAATCAGTTAATCGTTAATTAACGAAGTTAACTTTTTCGTTAACGATTTAACTTTTAAGTTAACTTTGAAAATCATTATCGGACTAATTAACTTCCGTTACATTTAACTTCCGTTAACTCAAGTCCATTAACCCAAAAAATTCATAAATAAACAAGATCCAGGGGGAGGAACAAGCCTACCTTGGGACTCTGCTGCCAACAGTTGCTGCGACAATCTTCAGGCTTAAGGACTTGAAGTCCAAGGGCCTCGTCTACTGCAGCGCCTTGGTCGACGCACTTTTGGCAGGCATCGACAAAAGGTTTGGGCCCCTCCTGGAGGATGACGAATGCCAGCTGGCTGCTGCCTTCCATCCCAGGTTTCGCCTCATCTGGTTGGACAAGTATGACAACACCAAGGTCGCCAGGGTGAGGAAAAGCATGGAGGGTACAGTCGAGGAGGCCATGAAGCAGCAGTCCAACGAGTGGGCAGCAACAGTGGAGGCAGCAACAACGAGGAGGAGGAGGAGGATGACTTCTTCACTGCTGTCATCCAGACAAAAGAGAGCAGCAAAAGCCACAGGTCACTCAAGGGCAAGGCCCAGAACTTGGTCAAGACCTGGCTGGAGACCAACTCCAAGGACTTGCTGACAGATGCTGCCTTCTTGGGTGAGCAAGTGTTGATGGACTTGTTCATCAAGTTCAACACAGCCATCCCCTCCAGTGCTGCAGTGGAGCGTTTGTTCTCTATGGGCAAGGACATCCTGAGGGCCAAGAGATCATCCCTGTCTGATGAAAACTTTGATATGCTAATTTTCATGAAGGGCAACATGCATCTCATGGACAAAATGGAGAACGAGAAGAGGGAAAATTAAATTATATATATATTGTGTTTTTCATTTTTTTTATAATAAAAGTTAACGTTAACGGTTTATCGGTAACTTCCGTTACATGTTTAACGAATTAACGGATTAACGGTTAACGAAGTTAACTTTTTGGTTAACGGATTAGCGGTTAACGAAGTTAACTTTTTGGTTAACGGTGCCCACCACTGCAAACTCCATATGGAGCGAACGAGACCCATGTTTAGAGACAGCAACTAAGTGTGGGTGAAGAAACTGTGGAACCAGCACAGCACACCTAATCTCTTCGAAACTCTGTTTTAGAAAGGGAGTATATGTGATCTTTCCAGAGAAGATCACTAAAAAAGGAAATACAAAGAATGTTAAGAGAAGAGGAAGGATTGAGTTGTGAGTTGTTGAAGATAAGGTAATAGTTGTGTGGAAGATTGTGACGATTACACAGATGAAGGAACTGTATTTTTGAGGCACTGAATATCACAAGTTTTATCCTACCACAGTCAGAAATAGAAAGATCAGAGATCAGATGCACCATAGTCGTCCTACGTGAAGCATGGAGTGACCGTTGAGAGGGACGATTTGTGAAGCCGGGGAGAAGTGAATGAGTAGAATTACCGTCATCGGACTGGATAGGAGAGAAAACGCGACTATATAGATAATTGAAAAATAAAAGGAAAAGAGTGGGTGATAGGACAGAACCCAAAGGAACACCACTATTAATAGCTTTAGGAGAAAAACAGTGGTCATCTACAACGGCAGCTACATATCGACCAGAAATGAAATCAGTGATGAAGCCACAGGCAGAAGAATAGAAACCGAAGAAGCGGAATTTGGAAATTAAGGATTTATGCCAAACTCTATCAAATACTTAAGATGTGCCTAACACAATAGCAAAGTTCTCACTATAATCCCAAAAGGAGGATGACCAAGAGTCAGAGAGATTTCGCCAGTAGAGTGTCCCTTGCGGAACGCATACAGACTCTCTGGAAGAAGACGGTGAGTAGAGAGGTGTTTAACAATCTTCCTATTAAGGATAGATTAAAAAACGTTAGAATGGCAAGAAATCAAAGCAATTGGACGATAATCGGAAGTTTGAGAGCAGTCACCCTTCTTTGGGACAGATTGAATGAAAGCGAACTTCCAGCAGGAAAGAAAAGTACCAGATGAAAGGCAAAGACGAAAGATTTTGCGTTGGCCGGGTGTAAGCACAGAAGCCCAGTTCTTGAGAATAACAGAAGGTATCCCATCAGGACCATATTCATTCCTAGAGTTGAGCTCAGATTGGGCAGAAAAAACATCTTTGGAAGAGATTCTAATTTTAAGCTTATTTAAGTCAGAGGGGGAGGGGGATGAAGGAACAACACCGGAATTGTTCAAGGTTAAGTTGGAGCGAAAAGTTCAGCGTTATCAGAACAGACGGCAAAATTAGCCTTCATAATGGAAATGAGGAGTGAATCTCGTTGGAGCAGTTTTTGGTTAGGTGCCACAAAGAGTGACAAGAATTAGAATTCGATAGGTTTTCACATTTTTGTCTGATGAAGAAATTTTTGGCGAGCCGAAGAACAGATTTTGCATGATTCTTGACAGACATATAAACTAAGTTAGAGTCAGGAGTTGGATGGTGACGGTACCTTCTGAAGGTGTCTTCTCTGTTGCGGATAGCATTGAAACAAGAAAAGTTAAACGAAGATTGTTTTGCATTCGTAGTATGAAAAAAACATGAAATGTACATCTCCATGCCCGAGAGAATGATTGCTGTTTCCGTCGCTGCGAGTGCTCTGAGTGCACCACGGAGGGTCCCCGGCCACGGAAGCAGTAATCATTCCATTGGAAATCGGAGAAGTACTGCCTAAGGACTTCCCAGTTGACCGAGACGAAGTTTCAAAGGCGCCTCATCTTGGGAGGGTCCAAAGACCGAATTGGAGCGATAGGACAGGAAATGGATACAAGACTGTGGTCGGAGGATTCCAACGGTGAAAAAAGTTTGACAGATTAAGAAGAAGGATGAGTAAGGAGGAATAAAACCATGATGTTCAGCCTATCTCCAAAGCGATCGTTGATGCAAGTTGAGTGTTATACAATCTGCTCTTGGTCATTCAGGAGAGAAACGTTGTGAGGTAGTTCACCAGGGATATCAGTGAAATGGGAGGAAAGCCAAAGGTAGTAAAGTGGTGAACATTGAAATAACCTAAAATGGAGATTTCAGCGAAAGGAGAGTGTGATAAAATATATTCAGCTTTGGAAGTGGGGTAGTCAAAGAATTTTGGATAGTCAGTGGAATTGGGAGAAAGGTGTAGAGTGTAGACCAATGAGTTTAAATTGAGATTGGCATGTGAGCCTCAGAGTATAGAATTCGGAAGATTCAAACCACCCGGGTCCACGTTCCCGGTAACGGCATCGGGGAGCTAAGACTAGGAACACTTATGGTCCCCTCCCCAGGGAACTCTGAGGCTCTTAAAAAGATGTCTTTTTACCTTGCAAAGATTGTGTAGTGTGTAAGATGCATGTATGTGTAGTGAGGAATAGGGAGAGAAATGTGTGTTTGAGAGCATGCTGAACTACTCACACGGTAGAGGAAATATGGAAAAGTTTCCCTGGTCGATTGGTGCCTACAATCTTCTCCTGCAGGAGAAGATTGTAGACACCAATATATATACTGTAAATTGTGGCCTATAAGCCGACTTTTGAAGCTTAATTCTTTGCTTCCAAAATTAAGGGTCGGCTAATGTGGCGGGTATAAAATGGCTAACACAAAAATAAGGCTGCGCCACTTTCGTCAGACTTGAAGCTTAGGCCTATATCACACGTTACAGGGTTGCAACTCAGATTTTTAACACGCATAAATACTACTATGGTGCCTGCCTGTAGTATTTGTTACTGCTATTAATCATTTATCAT
Organism: Bathynomus jamesi; assembly: GCA_023014485.1. Lineage (NCBI taxonomy): Eukaryota > Metazoa > Arthropoda > Malacostraca > Isopoda > Cirolanidae > Bathynomus > Bathynomus jamesi. Next base: position 2,263,137 of record JAJOZX010000011.1, on the reverse strand, counting down.
TTTTAGGAAAATATATAAGGTTCTGTTATAAATAATAGGCGAAATAGTAGATAGGCACTGTCAGTCTTACCCACGGCCACGGCAAATGTAAACAACTATGTAGCCTTAATGTTGGCTTGTTCAGGGTTGGGCGGGGTGGGGGGGGGGTCGGCTTATGCGGCAGGTATAGGCCTAAATCAGAATTTTTATCTGAAAAAATTAAGGTTGGCTAATACGCCGGTTTGGCTTATAGGCCGCAATTTACGGTGTATATATATATATAAAAATTATTTCACGAAAGTAACACGTCATTAGACGAAAGCGCTTGAGCACCATTTTGTGTTTCCTTTCCTTCGTGGTTTTATTCATCATATATATATATATATTATATATATTATATATATATATATATTCAAAAAAATTGGAGTCGATTCATTGACTCGAGGAGAATGAATTTCACACAAATGTAAGTTCATTTTTTCCGGAATTAAATTTATTTCCTTCAAGTTTCGTATCTTAGGCGAAAAACCCTTTAAACCTTTGTCTATTACGTTGTTTCGCTACTATAACTTTTTTATTAGCCTTCCATTGAGAAAAGTTTCGGCTTAAAAAGTTACAAAGGAAATTAAATGTCTCTTTTTCAGCTTTATTGATAGGGCCAAACATTAAAATGCCACTCATATATTACAATTTAATGGCTCTTTAACATTTTCTGCTCATTATGGGCATAAGGTTAAAGTTAACAAGAGATTTACGTAGAGCTTTAAATGCAACGAAATTTTATACCCAATAAAGAAAGCATTTAAAACTTCTTAAAAACCATTCAGATTGCTTCCACCAGTGGGTTTTTTAGCATTTTCAGAAATAGATTTCCGCATATGTTTTATATAGAGTCCATAATATATATATATATATATGTGTGTGTGTGTTGGAACAAACGGTATATGTAAATTAATAACTAAAAGCAGTTAATTGGCTAAGCAGGAAATTGTAGACACCAGTCGACCAAGAATTTCTCTGGGTGGGACGTTAGGCAGGAGACAGGGAGTGCTGGAACTCCCTGTCATTGTCTTCCTTAGCTGATCTTTTTCCGTGTCTCATCTACCAAGTGTTGCAGACCAGCATGTTCTCGAACACACAATTCTCTCCCTATGCTTCATTACATATACTGTACATTAGGGTGGCCCACTTTTCAATTTTTTTTTTAAAGTATAGGTTATCGTAGTTTTTCCCATTATTTGGCACTATACTAGCACATTGGTACCATTTTAACAAAAATTGATCAATATTTAGGGGTCTCGCATCGACCTTGAAATTACGAGTTTTTTTTTTTAAATGCGTACTTTTTAACGTTTTACTGAATCAAGATAAATCATTAAGTAGGGATGTTTTCTGAATCCTCTTAATGAGAGAAGTCGTTTGGTGTGCCTGCCAATGTCATACGACTAACGGTTTAAAGGTTGTGCCTGTATACAGGTAATACCAATGTGCTAGTATAGTGCCAAATAATGGGAAAAACCACGATCACCTATACTTTTCAAAAAAATCAGCAAATAGCAGACAAATAAGGAAGAAAGAAACAATAACTTAAACAATCACTTTTGCATTGTATTGACCACTATCACACGTCACTGGCTGCAACGTTGTCCCTCTGTGCTATGTCATCGTGGCGAGTGATGACTTCCTGAAGTCGCCGAGCTCTTTCCGGTTCTTTTCCACCACTTGCAAAAGATCCTGCAGCTGTGCCTCGTCCTTTGTGACCGTGTTCGCATAGTCTTGTATCAGTTGGACTCCTCTTTCAGCGACGTCATTGGTGACCTGGAGATCAGAGATCACATCCTTCAGACGACAAAAGTCCTCGTTCTCGTCCCACTTATCAGTTGGCAGGGTGAGCCACGAAGACCCATACATCTTCAGACCTGCAAATAAGAACCAGGAGGACTCGTCGATCAGGTCGGGGAGTAGCGTCATCTCGTCGACTGAGACGTTCTCGTATGTGAAGTCTTTGGGTACAGGGAGGTGGGACAGCTTCTCTGCCATCTGTTGCTTCACAGTGCCATCCACCTTGTTGCTGCATAGAGCGAAGATGACGGTCTGAGGCCTCAGATACCAGAAGTGCCGCCTCATCACTGCCAGTGACGCTTCTGCCACCTCGCGTCCACTGCCCTATACCTCAGAAAACGCTGGTATAATACCAGGTCATTCAACGGCGCATCAGCTGCTACAGGGGCCGCCAACCAAGCTGGTACGTACAGAAGAGCGATGAACACCACGATCCTGTGCAGTTTGTCGACCAGCTAGGCGTCGAGCTCCAGCTGCCTACTGAACATCAGCAGTTTTGTGTAGTAGATGACCTGAAACAGAATAGGCACCATTGTAAGTAAGACAGGTTTATTGTTACCAATTACTTTGTTTGCGTTATAATGAAATGTTTATCTTTGAATAACATTTAAACTTATCTCTAGATTATTTTTGTTTGAAAATACTAACTTTAGCCATCCATCTTGCGTGGTGGTAGGCTCCTGGGCGCATGAGGTGAATGCCACGGCGTGGTTGTGTCCCGAGTACCAGGAGCGTGATCTCTGCCACTTCCCGGTAATCGTCTCTGACGAAACCAGAAGCTGTGCTCAGGAAGCTGACCGCCGCGTCCCGGAGGTCTATTAGCTACGTACTCTCCGCCAGATTCTCGACCTGCAGCTTGCAGTAGGTCGAGAGATCGAGCTCGTCTCATCTTCAAAAATAATAAGACGTTGTTTACGGTTTCTTTGAATGCGTCTTTCCTGTTAGCAGTGTACTGGATAACACTGAAGAAGTATTGCAAAACCTGCCGTGTTGTTGGCAATTTGCTACCACTGATGGAGGACGACGGTTGGCCAACTAAAAAAATTTCCGAGGCCGATCTTAGAGAAGGTAGCGATGTTATTTTCGCCTTTCCTTTTGATGACTCTCTATTTGTAGCTTCAAGAGTTCTTCCAGTTATGGTTGCCATCGATTTGTCCATGACAAAGGATGAGGAACTCAGACAGAATTTCAAAATGTTATGATCTGCAAAAATAGAAATAGGTTAGGTACCTGGCACAGGCATAGTGCATTTTCTAATTACCTATATACATTATACATTCCGCCCGGGTATGGTGACTCATTTTTTTGAAAAGTATAGGTGATCGTGGTTTTTCCCATTATTTGGCACTATACTAGCACATTGGTATTACCTGTATACAGGCACAACCTTTAAACCGTTAGTCGTATGACATTGGCAGGCACACCAAACGACTTCTCTCATTAAGAGGATTCAGAAAACATCCCTACTTAATGATCTATCTTGACTCAGTAAAAAGTTAAAAAGTACGCATTTTAAAAAAAAACCTCGTAATTTCAAGGTCGATGCGAGACCCCTAAATATTGATCAATTTTTGTAAAAATGGTATCAATGTGCAGTATAGTACCAAATAATGGGAAAAACCACGATCACCTATACTTTTAAAAAAAAATTGAAAAGTGGGCCACCCTACTGTACATGCATCTTACACAGTACACAATCTTTTCAAAATTAAAAACAATGGCGTCGTTTTTCAAGAGCCTTGGAATTTCCTGAGGAAGGGACCGTAAAAGTCCCAACCTTTGGCTTTCCGATGCCGGTACTGCAGACGCAGACCCAGGCAGCGGGCCTTGTTCTGCTACTACCTATTCGAGATGTCCTGGACCTCTGCCTGATTCACTTTTCGTTAACTTGTCCAACATTCATGGTCCTTCCTCAAATTTCCAATCTGCTGAACACCACCTTTCTTCCTCTAAACCTCACCTTCTCTTCCTCACTGAAACTCAGGTGTCTGGGACAACTAACAGCAACCCCTTTTCTGCACCCTCCTTCTTTCCCTATATCCAATTTCATTCCAAATGTGGATGTGGCGTATATTTACACAATGACGTAACTTGTTTTCGTAATCCCGACCTTGAATCTTCCGAATTCTATACCCTCTGGTAACTTACAACTTTTCCAACCTGAATGACGTAGGGCAGATTTCACTCAACTCGCATCCGATCGCCAGGATATAGACCCAACATTCTGGATTTATTTCTCACCACTCATCCTTCTTTTTACCCTCCCCATCTTTTTTCTCAATTGGGCTCCTCTGACCACAATCTTATATCTGTTTCCTGTCCTATCGCTCCAGTTCGGCCTTTAGATTCTCCCAAGATGAGCCGTCTTTGATACTTTGGCGCCGCCGATTCGGAGGTTCTTAGGCAGTACTTCTCCGATTAGGCAGTATTGTTTCCATGGCAAGTGCCCCTCCGTGGTGCGCTCAGAGCACTGGGAGGGGCCACGGAAGTAGTAAACATTCACGCAAACATAGAGGCGTTCTATATTCTTTTCCTATTTCTAATGCAAAACAATCTTCGTTTAACTATACTTGTTCTAATGCTATCCGCAACAGAGAGGACGCTTTCAGAAGGTACCGTTGCCAATCCTGACTCTCTCTGCTTATATTTCTGTCCGGAGACGTGCAACAACTGTTCTTCGACTCGCCAAAAATTCCTTCATCTGACAGAAACGTGAAAACCTTTCTAATTCTAATTCTTCTCGCTCTTTCTGGCACCTAGACAAAAAACTCTCCAATGAGTTTACTTCTTCTTTCCCTCCTCTTTACCATTATGATAGCTCATTTGCCGTCTCTTCCCCTGATAAAGCTGAACTCTTCGCTCAAACTTTCGCCTCTAACTCAAACTTGGATGATTCCGGTGCTGTTCCTCCATCTCGTCTCCCCTAACTGAATTATGTCTAAATTTAGAATCTCTTCCAAAGATGTTTTTTTTTCTGCCCAATCTGAGCTCAACTCTGGGAATGCATACGACCTTGATGGGATCCCTACTGTTATTCTTAATAACTGTGCCTCTGTGCTTAAACCATGTCTAGGAAAACTTTTTCGTCTTTGCTTTTCATTTGGTACTTTTCTTCCTGCTGGAAGTCGCTTTCATTCAGCCTGTCCCAAAGAAGGTTGACTGCTCTCACCCCTCCAACTACCGTCCAACAACTGCTTTGATTTCTTGCCTTTCTAAAGATTTTGAATGAATTTATCCTCAATAGGAAGACTCTTAAACACCTCTCTTACAATCTTATTTCAGATCGTCAGTATGGGTTCCGCAAGGGACACTCTACTGGCGATCTTTTTCTTCTCTGACTCTTCATCATCATCCTTTCGGGATTACAGTGAAAACTTTGCTTCTGTGCTAGACAAACTGTATGTAAAGCTTTTGATAGAGTTTGGCGCAAATCCTTAATTTCGAAACTGCGCTCCTTCGGTTTCTATCCATCTATCTGTGTCATCATCTCCGATTTCTTTTCTGGTCGATGTATAGCTGCGGTTGTAGGTGAACACTGTTCTTCTCCTAAAGCTATTGATAGTGGTGTTCATCAGGGCTTTGTACTGTCACCCACTTTCTTCCTTTTATTTATCAATGATCCTTTAAGTCGCATTTCCTGGCCTACCCTCTCCTATACCGATAATTCTTTCACTTCTCCATCAGCTTCACAAATCGTCCCTCTCAACAGTCATTCCATGCTTCGTGTGAGACGGCTTTGGTGCACCTGATCTCTTATTTTTCTACTATTTTTGATTGGGGCAGAGAAAACCTTGTGGTATTCAATGCTTCAAAATTCAGTTTCTTCATCTGTGCAATCGTCACAATCTTCCACACGACTGTTACCTTATCTTCAACAATAGACAACTCAATCCTTCCTCTTCTCTTAACATTCTTACTGTTTCCTTTTCTCTCTCGTGATCTTTCCTGAAAAGATCACATATACTCTCTTTGTAATACAGCTTCTAAGAGGTTAGGTGTGCTGTACCGACTCCATAGTTTCGTCACCCACACTCAGTTTTATCTCTGTACAGGTGTCTTGTCCGCCCCTGTATGGCTACGCTTCTCATGTGTGGAATGGCTCAACCGACACCACGCAGCTCTACTTGACCAGGTGGAATCAAAGGCTTTTTGTCTCATCAATTCCTCAGCTCTTACTGCCTGTCTTACTCTCTCTTTAATATTGCTGTTAAGCGAACACTGGTCTTCTGAACTCTTTAACTGCATGCCTCCTCTTTTAAGGAGAGCCCGCAGTACCAGACTTTCGACACATTCTCATTCCTTTTCTGTTCAACTCTCTAACGCAAGTTAATCGGTATTCTCAATCTTTCATCTATTCAACCGGTCAACTCTGGAACATCCTCCCTCAATTCATCTTTCCTCCTGTGTTTTACTTCTAATTTTTCAAACGCAGTGTCGAGGCATCTTAAAATCTGTGGACTTTGATTTTGGATATCTCCTTCTATGCGGCGGATGGGGAGCATTTCTGCGGCCATTCACCCTTGGCTCCTTCCTGCATAAATAAAAATTTATATTGCATTAAACATTTATATTCTCTATATAGCACATCATATACTTTTTCTATTAATATATACAATATTTTAAGTATATGTAATATTACTCGTTGTAATTATGTAATTATATAATAAACTAAAATGTGGTATTCCATACGAGTATTTTTCCATTACTTACAACATCTGATTCTATACTTTTCAACCTTTCAAAGATTCCGCGCGACGATTCCTCATTTCACGAAGGTCAAGCTTGTCGCCCCTCCTCTCGCCCCTCCTCTCGCCCCTCCTCCTCCTCTCGTCTGAAGTTTTATAAGTTAAAGTTGTACAATAAAAAAATAAATAAATAAAAAGTCACTCTTGACCACGTGATCTCCGACATTTTTTTCAAACAATGCGCATCATGATGTGTGGTAATACTTAAATGATGTGCCATGGTCGCATTTTCGTATAAGTTATTGACACAAAACTTTTTTCGAATGATCCGCAGTGTCATAAATATATGTGGCACTCATGCCTTGATTTTCGGTCCTTGCCCGCTTTGTGGATATGAAGGAGCGATGAAAAAGACAACCAACCGAAATGAATCTCAACCCTACGCCGACAACGACAGAAATGAGTGCGAGAGAATGGGGGCTTCTCCCTTCCTATACAAATGATTGTCTTTTGAGGTGAAATTATGGCGGAAAATTTAGTCTATGAATTTGTCATATTCATTTTACTCATATACAAGTTCGATGTAGAAACGTACATAACATTACATAACGTAATGAAATAACAAATTACAGTATAGGAAAGTCAGTTTTATGTCTTTGTAAATATAAACAAAGTAAGGAGAAATTTATAAAAGTCTGTAACACACACACACACACACACACACACACACACTCGCATACATTTGTTTATAGTTATTTGTATGTAATAATTACTGTATTCTCATTATTACTTTACTCTTTTGGTTCTTAGAGTTTTTGTTTTAGTTATTCAACTGTAAGGGAAGGAGAAACCACTTCGAGAATCCTTATACCGGTATTCGAACCGACTGTTTAATTAAAAGATTGGAACAGTGCAGCCACACTTATTACTATTATAAATGTCATTATTATTATTAATATCATTACAAATTATTAATAAATTATGCTATTATGTGTGGCAAGTTTACGCATGTCGCACTTTTAATTTTTATATTTATAGCTGACGCCTGAAATCTTTTAACGTCTTAATTGCATTCCATCTGAATGCTATCCATTAAGTCCAGAAAGTTTAGATTCTACTCTCATTCCACGTCGATTTCGCTTCCACAGATCCGAGCTTCTTGTTCGCACAACCGCCGAAGACGACGGCAGAATATTCAATTGCGAAGCTTCGAACGGACTCTTGCCCGTCGCAAGTACCAATGTTACCATCAGCGTCAGTCGTGAGTACAAACGCATACTTTCACTTAACAACCTTTCATTACAAAAACACCTCATTGTAATTCCAAGTATATTCAAGTATATATATATATATTATTATATATATATATATATATATATATATTAAGCAATATATATATATATATATATATATATATATATATATATATATATATATATATTATATATATATATATATATAGCTTGTTGCATCTAATGTGTATATATATTATCATTTAAATGAAAATTTCAAGCTTTGATGCCTCTTTATTGCGTCTGGAATACGATATGAGGGGCGAAACACTCACACACACGATATATATAATATATATATATATATATATATATATATATATATATATATATATATAC
>JAJOZX010000011.1:2197500-2250000 GCA_023014485.1 Bathynomus jamesi | reverse complement strand
CTGAACATTCTTCGTACCTGTCCCGCGAATCTTTTTGCTTTATTTATCGCTGTTTGATTTTGTGTTTCGAATTTCGCATCATCGGTCATTATTACCCCCAGATCGATCGCTTTCGTGCTTCTCTGAATTTCCTGTCTATCTGGAACATAATATGCAGTCTGTTTAAGTTCCTCTTTTCTACCATATCTCAAGAGCTGAAATTTCTCGCTGTTAAATGTCATGTTGTTGTCTTCTGAACATTTGTATATTTTGTTCGTATCCCTCCGCAAGGCCTCCACTTCATTTACACCGCTGATTTTTTGCTGATCTTTGTATCGTCTGCGATGGATGTTGCTATACTGTTGCTGTTTACTCCGCTGTCTATATCTGTTAGCATGATAATGAACAGGAGTGGGGCCCGGCCAGTATTGTCCCTTGTGGTACTGAGCTGCGTACTTCCGATTCTGATGATGATATATCTTGAATTCTGATGACCTGTAGACGTTCTCTGAGGAAGTTATAGATCCATTTTCCCACTTTGCCTATTATTCCCATATATTTAATTTTATGTGCTATTATACCGTGATCACATTTGTCGAAGGCTTTAGCAAAATCTCTGTATATGACATCGTAGTTGTCTTTGCCTTCCAGTGCATCTAGGATATTGTTATAGTGTTCTATTAGTTGTGATAGGCATGATCTACCTGATCAGAATCCATGCTGATTTTCATTGAATCTTTCCAGTGTCTGTAAGAAATCATAAATTTTCTCTCTAACAGTCTAACTATTCTTTCAAATACTTTGGTGAGGTGGGACGTCATTGACACTGGTCTATAGTTCTTTGCTTGAGATCTATCCCCTCCTTTATATATAGGGCAATGTTTGCTCTTTTCAAGATGCTCGGTATTTCTCCAGTGTCTCGGGATCATCTCCATATCCAGTATAAAGGTGTAGCTATTTCATTTTTACAGTTTTTAATCAATAATGCGTTCCAATTGTCCGGACCTGCAGCTGAATGTGGTTTCATTTGTCCTATAGCTCTCGCTAAATCTTCTGAGGTAAAATCAAAGTCTGTTATACACTCTCCTTACAATTTCTCTTCAAAGAATGCATCTATGTCAGGTATCGTTTTGTCAATTTTTGGGGTACTGAAAACTGATTCATACTGGGCTTACAATGTTTCAGCTATTTATTTTGGATCGTCGGTTAGTTCATTATTTCTCTTCCTTAAGGGCCCAATAGCGGCGCGCGTTTTTGTTTTCCTTTTCACATAGCTATGGAAGTATTTTGGATTTTCCTTTATTGCTTTTACCGCCTTTTCCTCTTCCCTCTCTGTATGGTCCTTAATCAGGGCTTGTATTTCCCTATCGATACCCTCCAGTTTTTCTTGTATTACTTTCCTGGCATTATCTCCGCAGTTGGCTAACTTCGCCTCCACTCTCTTTCTTTTGCGGAATAGTCTTCTCTTTTGCCTCTCTAGCCAGCTCCTCTTCCTTTCGGCTGTGATTTTGGAGCATATTTTTCTAAAATTCTCAACGTTTTTTCTTCCAAGGTTGTTAGCATTTCTTCAGTTGTTTTATTCTCGAAAATTGTTCTCCATTCTATTTGGGCCATGTGCGATCTGATTGCTTCCCAATTTATAGCCCTGGAGTTTAAGTTAAAGGCCCCAAATTTGTTTCTTTCCTCAATATGTGTATTGTCTTTTAATGTTGTCGTCATATTTGTTGATATCTCGATTAAATTGTGGGCTGAAATAATGGTTGGAGTTATTTTTATATCAGCAATCAAGTTTGTGTTATTCGTGAATACCAGCTCTAGGCACTTATTTTTTCTGGTATTTTCTGTTATCTCCTGTGTCAGCATAAACTCATTTGTGAGAGCTATCAACATTTTTGCATGCTCCTGGTCTTCTCTTGTGTCCCCCCTTGTCCTGATGTGTATATATATATATATATATATATATATATATATTCCTGTCCACCTTTTTGTATTTTATAAATGGGAAATTAAAGTCTCCGCAGATCATTATATTGGGGGATAGAGGGTTTATGGCCTTTATTAGCTTCCTGATGTCATTAATGGTGTCCGAGAATTTTTCGGTTGGGGTGTTTGAAGGTCTATAGATGACTATTATTATCACATTTAGTTTTTCTATTTTCGCTGCTAGGAGTTCCACAAAGCTGTTTGATTTACTTATTATCGTCTCTGTCATATGACCTTCATGTACATATATAGTACATCCACCTTTACGTCTCGTTGTTCTATCCGCTCTTAGTAAGTTGAAGCCCTCTATATTTATTGCTTTCTTATCAATACAATGTTCGCAGTTTTCACAATTTCCTTGGCAATCCTTAAGATGAGTTTCTGTGAGGCATGTGATATATATATATATATATACAGGGTGTTTCACTGTTTCAGGTCGACCCTGGAAATATGGAAATTGGCGAAATTTGGTATTTGGTATTTGAAGTTTGTCATAGTAATTCCTACCTACTTGCTACAAATTCCGCCAATTTCCATATTTCTAGGGTGGACCTGAAACGCCCTGTGTGTATATATATAGAGAGAGAGAGAGAGAGAGAGAGAGAGAGAGAGAGCGTGATGGGACCATGAGCCTGACCTCCGCGCGATGAGTGATCGACGCGCGAAACTTCTACCACGTATGTATATACTGTGTATATATATATATATATATATATATATATATATATATATATATACACGTCGTGGCCAATGTCGTAACATCGCTTCCCGGAGATCAGCGAAGTTAAGCGACATTGGGTCTGGGTAGTAGTTGGATGGGAGACCGTCTTCCGCGCCCAGATTATGTAGCGACCCATGGTTCGGATCCCACGTAAAGCTGTAGGTCCCCTCCATCATATGACCTTAGATGTTGCGAATGAGGTTAAACAAACCCAATAAAAAAAAAAATATATATATATATATATCTTAATTTTATCTGATGATATAACTACTTTGTATTTTAGAAGGCATTTTTACATCACAAATTTATACTCAGAAGAGCGTATGATGCAGAAAATTAATTTCTTCTCAATGAAATTTGTATTAATTCCAGCAACATTATTTTGGGGAGTCTCAAACGTTTATCCAAAATAACTGATAATCACCCTCGCGTTTTGAGATTAAAGGCTTTTGTGAATGCGTCCAAGACAGGGGCTGGAGAGATAACCACTTATAATGGTTTTAAATAAACGAGCGATTCGGTTCGCCATTCGCTTGTTAGCATTGAGTGTTCTCTAGACTTAAGTAGGATTGCGCCTCAGAACCTGAGATTCGATTTTCTTTATAGTTACCCTCTTGGAAATCGAGAAATGCCTCCGTTAGACACGAGCTAGTGTTATTTTGTAATTATTATCATATATACAGGGCGTCCCAAAAAAATGTATACACACTTTAAATAATTATAAAGGCAGTGTTTATTAAAATACATTTCATTTTCAAAATGTAATAGAATCTACAGACATTATTTAATTGTTTTGTCAACGCCTGTTTTCAAACTGACGTCCGTTCTGGTCCAGGCACTGCTGATAACGCGAAGCAATGGAATCGCAAACATCACGAAACATTTCGTTTGGTATTTGTGTGCATTCTCGTTCAATGGCTGCTCTCAATTCAGCGACTGTTGCAGGTTTTATAGCGTAGACTTTGTCTTTTAAGTATCCCAATAAAAAAGTCTAGTGGTGTGAGGTCTGGTGAACGCGGAGGGTATTCTACGAAACCCCTTCGTCCAATCCACATCCACATCGTGCCAAGTACCACTCGCAATACTCCACTCTTCGGTCCGGATCATTTTCATTAATAGCATGGACTAATCTTGGAATGTAACTTTTCCATTGACAGCGCTTCAAAATGCGTTGGACAGACGATTCTGAAATTCCTACCTCACGACTCGCTTGCCGCACAGATTTTCTTGGACTTTGGTGATACGTTTCCAGTACTCTTTCTTGCTTTGTGGGGCTTGTCGATGTCCGTGGTCTTCCGGAACGCTTCTTGTGGACATTCTGAACAGTTCCATCGGCTTCAAACTTATCTCTAATTCGAGTGATGGTAAGTCGCGTTGGTGGATCTGTTTGAAACTCCCTCCTAAACTGTCTTTGCACTTCAACTGCGTTTTCACACTTCCAGTAGCATTTTAGAATGAATTTCCTTTGTTCAAAGCTTAGTCTGACTGCCATTATTAATTCTAATGGGTTTAACTTGGAAAGAAAGAAACATCAATTGAGCTATCAGCTGTTAAAGTGTGTATACATTTTTTGGGGACGCCCTGTATATGAAAATTATTTCATGAAAGTAACACGTGAATAATATTTATGATGAAAAAAAACCACGAAGTAAAAATCAAAAGTGGAAATAGTGCTCAAACGTCTTCAGCTAATCACATCATCAGGAACATTGAATCCCTGAGGATGTCATTGGACGAAAGAGCTTGAGCACTATTTCTTGTTTTAATTTTTCCTTCGTGGTTATTTTCATTATACTGTAGATATATAATTTTAAACATAATCTTAAACATATTCACCCCCATTGAATTGCTATCTCTGTACAGGGATCTTGTCCGCCCCTGTATGGCATACGCTTCTCATGAGTGGGGTGGCTCAACCCTTAGCTACATTTCACTGGATGGAATGAAAAGCTTTACGTCTCATCAATTCCTCGCCTCTTACTGGCTGTCTTCAATCCCTCTCCCTCTCTCTCTCTCTCTCTCTCTCTTCGCCGCAGTCTTGCCTCACTCTCTCTTTACTATCGCTATAATATTGGACACTGCTGTTCTGAACTCTCTAACTGCATTCCTCCTCCTCCTCCTCCTCCTCCTCCTCCTCCTCCTCCTCCTCCAAGGAGAACGCGCAGTACCAGACTTTCGACACATTCTCATTCCTTTTCTGTCGAACTCTCTTACGCAAGGGTTAATCGGTATTTTCAATCTTTCATCTACTCAACTGGTGAACTCTGGAACAACCTTCCTCATTCCATCTTTACCCCTGTTTATGATCTCCAACCTTTCAAACGCAGAGTGTCTAAGCATCTCAAAAAACTTGGACTTTGATTTTGGCCCTCTTTTTCCTTTATAGGTGGAGGGGCGGTTTTGCGGCCATTCGCCGCTGGCCCCTCTTTCCTGCATAGAAATAAATAAATGAGCGTGGCTCGGACAAAAATCTTACTCATCTGAACAACATTTTGGCCACATAAACTTTGCTCTAAACCTTTTTGTAGTGAACGAATTTGTTCGGTCTACATCAAATTATTCGCGACGACGTCCTCTGTCTTTTGATGTGAAGTGCATGTGGAGTAATTTCTTTTGAAAAAATTATAGCCTTCAGAAGAGCCGTTCGCGAAGTACTACTAGGGGGTCAAAAAAGATTTGTCCACACACGGTAGTGCGTGGCAAATATCTTACGTTTAAACTTAATACATATTTATTGCGTAATTATCCGTATAACATACAATTAAGGTGAAGGTTTTGACAGCAGGATTATATAACCCAAATTGTAAAGTATACAAAATGTACTGCATCATCACAAATATTAAAGGCCTTAAGGACGTTTTAAGGGCACTGAGACCTCATTAAAAAAAATGTTAACTACGGAGAGCAAAGAGAGTATTTAAGAGAAGATAGATTTGTCTCAGGAAAACAATATTTATATGCACATGAACGTTTGAAAACAGAATACGAACACTTAAGTAAGTCTAGAACTAGAATCATAATAATAACGTTTCGGATTGTTTAACCTCTTTCGTATCGGCAAAGGCCATACGATGGAGGGACGCTACAGCTTTACGTGGGATCCAAACCACGGGGCGCTACATCATCTGAACGCGGAGGACGGCCACCCATCCACCTACTCAACAGACCCAACGTCGGATCAGAATAGACCAGTATTTCGGCGGGTTTTTTTTTTCACAATATGCATATAATTGTAATTTTGTTATTTATCATTTAATTAATCAAAATAAATAGATAAAAACAATAAAAAATTCCTAATTAGGTTGGAAAAACCACTCTATCAAGCTCAAAGCAATTCTAACAAACCTTTTTATAGGACGACTGAAGTAAATTAACAATCAGAAATGGAGGGTTCTTGTACAGGGTGTCCCAGAAGTCTGGACTCATACGGAAAATAGACATTATACATATTTTTAAAGTGAAACAAAACACATTTCTAGTGTCACTTTTACATATTTCAGGAAAGAAAATACCCTGATGGCTCAGTACACCAATCAAGAGAAGGCGGAAATGGTATTGCTACACGTTTCTGGAAAAAGCCAGAGGGAGTCATGTCAGTTATTTCACGAACATGCCTCCCTCTGGCTTTTTCCGGAAACATGTAGCAATACCACTTCCACTTTCTCTTGATTCGTATACTGAGCATCAGGGTATTTTCTTTCCAGAAATATGTAAAACTGGCATTAGAAATGCGTTTGTTTCACTTTAAAAATATAATGTATATTTTTCTCTATGAGTCCAGACTTCTGGGACACTCTGTATTATGATTTGCACGCACCCTTTTTATATCAGCTAAAGTGATAATCAGAATGGAAACTATAATAATCTAAGCATCGTAAACTTTATTTTGCAACAAAGTCGTAAATAATATAAAAGTATAAATGTGAGAACACGTTGGAAAATAAATATTTTGCGCATCTTCTACTCCATTTATAGCTTCTTGCAGTTAGTTTGTTACCGACTTTACATGTACTGTACTTGGGTCAGGGCCGTTTCTTCCAATAGGCGAAATAGGCGACTGCCTAGGGCCCCGCGGCGGTTAGGGTGCCCCATCAGCTTTCGCATTTTATGTTTAAAGTTATTTATAATTTAATAATTTATTTATTATATTAATTTATAATTTTTTATATTTTTTTATATTTAATGTTAGGAGTGTAGGAGGCAAAATTTCTGAAGGATACGATAGGGATTGAATTCGAAACAATCTTTGTATTTATTGAGCGAAATGTTTTTAAAAATGTAAAATTGTTTTTGTTCAAAGTGTGCAGTGTTAATTAGGTTTAAAAATTATAACAAAAGAAACACTAACTTTCAATGAAAATTTTCATTTTGGCAATGCAAATTTGGCTTATTGTGTGCAATGCTAGTTATAGGCATATTCTTTAAAATAAATTAAAAAGTTAGTAACCATTTCGCTTTCTGTCCTATTTATACCTATCTCTCGCTCCCTCCCTCACACACACATACACACACACACACACACATATATATATATATATATATATAATATATATATATATACATTCAACTGCAAAGAACACGCAGTATAAATAACGTTATTTATACTGCGTGTTCTTTGCAGTTGAATGTATATAATGTTACGGCATGCGGGAGGTGCCCCCTTGGGGCATTGGTTTCTGCGAGTATGTAGAAGAATTACGGCATTTGGAAGAGTGAAGTCCATGGTGTAATGGTATCGCGTCTGACCGGCAATCGGAAGATCCCGGGTTCGATTCCCAGGTGGTTACTTCATTTTTTCATTTGTTCCGTTTTCTCTCTCTCGTCTTGCGCGGAATATCTCCTATACAAGCGTCGTTCTTTACGTTATATATATATATATACATACACAGTATATATATATATATATATACATTCAACTGCAAAGAACACGCAGTATAAATAACGTAAAGAACGACGCTTGTATAGCGTCTGACCGGCAATCGGAAGATCCCGGGTTCGATTCCCGGGTGGTTACCTCATTTTTTCATTTGTTTCGTTCTCTCTCTCTCGTCTTGCGCGGAATATCTCCTATACAAGCGTCGTTCTTTACGTTATTTATACTGCGTGTTCTTTGCAGTTGAATGTATATAATGTTACGGCATGCGGGAGGTGCCCCCTTGGGGCATTGGTTTCTGCGAGTATGTAAAAGAATTACGGCATTTGGAAGAGTGAGGCCCATGGTGTAATGGTATCGCATCTGACCGGCAATCGGAAGATCCCGGGTTCGATTCCCGGGTGGTTACCTCATTTTTTCATTTGTTTCGTTCTCTCTCTCTCGTCTTGCGCGGAATATCTCCTATACAAGCGTCGTTCTTTACGTTATATATATATATATATATATATATATATATATATAAACCCAGCATGATCGCGCTGCCTCATGGCTGGAAAAGTTAAGGACTTTGTGCATGGCACGTGGAGCTTTCCATATATACAGCCGGCCCTATATATATATATATATATATTACATTATACGTATATAAGGCAGATGGTTTGATGCATATCTGGCAAATGATCAGCTAATGGGTTAAAAAATCTTGTCTAGGGCCCCCAAAATGCTAGAAACGGCCTTAACTTGGGTGCAAGGTGAAGGCTACTCAGCATTTTTTATTCAGAGCTTGCGACGTCCGTACGTGAGAAGGCTCCCACAAATTCACTATATTTGCCCAAATGGCTTCTGTAGGGCAGTAGCATGGTAACAAATGGAGGAATAGAGGAATGGAGAAGTGAGGGATAAGATAAGTGGGGATTGGGGGAATGGATAAGGAAAAAAAATATATATATACTGTATATGTGTGTGTGTATATATCTTTAATGAGGAAAATATATAATGGGAGATAATGAGGAAAAATGGGGGATGAGATAAGGGGGAAGAGGGAGAGTGATAAGGGGAAAAAATAACTAAAAATAATTAGAAATATATATGTGTGTGCGTGATGTCACACCCACTGTTGGATGGTGATGAGGAGGAAGGGATGTGGAAGGTGGATGATGAGAAGGAAAAAAAAAATATATATATATATATATATATTATTGTGTGTGTGTGTGTGTGTGTGTGTGTTCAGAGCTTTTGATGATTTGACCCTACCATTATTAGGTCCTATTCATGGAATAGGTTCTTCCTGTTACAACTGTAGGTTCCACAGATGCCTACACATCAGTTATGACAACAGTGAACCTGTCTTCTTAATGTGGAAAATAGAAGGATATTATTGGGTGCTGAGTATGTTTTTGTTGGTGTTTCCTAAGGTCTTGTTATAATCTGAAACAAAATATTCTCGGGTATGAGTTGGATGACACTATTTTTTTGGTAAAGCTTTCTCATTTCAAAAGATTCAGTGATGCTTTTTCTATTCTGTTTTGTAAAGTTTAAATTTTCAATGGTTTTATCAAAAAGATACATTTAGAAAATACAATATATAGGGCCTATCTTATTGTGTTACAGTACTGTATTTGTAGATGCGAGTTGACATATTAGATGAACCCTCTAGGGCAGTGGTTCTGACCCTGGGATACGCGAGAGAATCTTAAGGGTTACGCGACGGCGTCCTGAAAATATAACCCTTTTAATTTTATATACGATTAACAAACGGCCACAAGTCACACGGTCGTAAAGAAAGTAAAAATCCTCTATGCCTCTCAAAAATCTAGAAAATCCCTTGAAAAAGTTCAAGGGGTACATAAGAAGAAAAAGGTTCAGAACCGCTGCTCTAGGGCATGGGTTCACCAATGAAATAAGAATTTTTAGAATATTGGCCTGCATAGGAATGAATCTATTTTGGGGTAGGACTATGAGATGGTTTGGTTCTAATTAGTTTAGCTGTTGAAGTTCATTCCATGGCATAAGTGAAGCAACTGAGACAAGAGAAGATGTTGACCATTTTGTGGTCATAGTTCATAGAATGCCAAAAGAGGCTACCACAAGTCAGTAAGTTGAGTTTGTATATGTAGCTTCTGATTTTACTAAATATTGTTATTAAAGAATTGTTTTGTATTTTTGCTAAGTTGATTTCTTTTTGTATTGAAATTATTACTAAGTTTGGACATCATCTTAAGAGTTATATTTTTAGTTACGATACCATAAGTAGGATGAAAGAGGCAATTTGAGACGTTGATTTAAGCTTAATAAATCACCCAAAACTGAGAAAAAATTTAATAAACATTTTGTGATGTAGATGAAATTTGACAAACGTGGATATCTTTGAAAAATCCTTATACTCCACATGTGTGTGTGTGTCTGTGTGTGTATTGTGTACTTAAAATATGACTACGATGTGGTGAGTCTGCAGACTTATGACTATTTAAAATTACTCTTTTGCTCATAATTATATTCCTGTTGAGTTTATGAGTTTATATATCATACCTGCTGTTAAAATAAGTATGTGAACATTCTTTTCAGCATTCTCCCACCTGTTTCTCACCTTATTAATGTGGGAAATAGAAGACTCTTACTGGATGATCGCGAAAATAAGTATTTTGATCAAATTAGCACCAATCCTTTGTTTAATGTTTAAACAATGTTCATTAACTTCAACTTGAATGGATGTAGAGGAAAAAAATTTAGATGCTTTCATGAATGAAAAATATGGATTGTAGTTTCTGAAAATAATGTATATTTCAGCCAAGACTTAAGTATAACTACAATGGTTTTGTAAGTAGTTTAATGCTAGCTAGCCAACTTGAAATGATATTTTGCAAAATTCAATCACGAATTATAGCTTTAGACCATTTATCTCACTTGAATAATCTTGATAGTCCCCCCCAAGTGGTTTCATGGTTTCCAAATTGAGAGAAGACTCGTACATCTTTGCTAAATTTAATTTGCTTTATTATGGTTTCCATCCTCGATGAAAATGGAAGCTTTGAAATTGCCATGGTCTATTAAAATTATTATGTTCATTTCAAATCAGATTGTGAGGCTTTGGTTCACTCCTGTTCGCTGGATTCTGGGTTGGGCTAAGTTTTCCACTTATCCTTTAATCCTCAGAGAGGAGATGATCCTTGGGGTGCACTCACCCTTACATTGTGGGTAAATGAGCTTCCTTCCTTTTACCTGGAAAAATCTGATTTTCTCACCTGCCAGTTTTCATGTGAAGAAATAAGGTTCATACATTTAGCGTCGTATAAAAATAATTCTCCGGGGCATAAAATATTAAACAGTGTGAGAAGCTGCTAACATTGGTATGAATAGAGTGTTTCTTGGTCAACTGATTGTGAAATAAATTTAAATGCAGTATGGTTTTGAAAGGTTCCCACTCAACTGATCTGTGTATTTACGTATTGAAGAAAATTATATTTAAATACTCTGGTAGTAATTCGGTTAATTGTAGTCGTTTCTCGGATATAAGCATAGCATATGACGGAGGTGGTACTTTGATAGTTTTAAGAAAGAATTTTATGAATTTCTTTAATCAAAAAGAAATCTTGTAAATAGTAGAAAAGTTAATTTTATTCGAGTATAACACAATCCAATGGACGGAGCTATTTATGACAATGAAAAGGAGAATCTGATTAATAGCTTGGATTCTTACACATGAATGATACAATTTTATGGATCTAAGAGCAATTTGAGGCAAATTTTGAGGAAAACTTTTTTGTACAGTTATAGTATTAATAGAGTAAAATATTGCATTATGTGTTTGGGGTGGAGTGGTTCTTAGTTTGAACAGAAATAACCTAGAGAGGCCGGCATAGCTTTGATTTATTCTTATGCTTCTGATTTTCTTATAAATTGAACTGACTGAATGTTTTGCCAATAATATAAAATGTAGTTTCGCTAAGTTGATGGCTGTTGCACAATTTTTTTTTTATGCAGGAATGAAGGGCCAAGGGCAAGTGCCTGCAACCCTCACCCCCATAGAGGAACAAGAAAGCCAAAATCAAGGTTCAGGGTTTTCGAAATGTTGGACACTCTGCATTTGAAAGATTGGAGGTCATAGACATGGGGAAGATGGACTGAGGAAGATTGTTCCAGAGTTGACCGGTTGAGTGGAGGAAAGATTGAAAATACCGATTAACCCTTGGGTTAGAGAGTTGGACAGAAAAGGAATGAGAAAGTGTTGAAAGTCTGGTGCACTGCGTTTTCCTTAAAGGGGGAGGAATGCAGTTGGAGAATTCAGAAGAACAGTATCCGTTATAATAACGATAATAAAGAGAGAGAATGAGGCAAGATTGCGGTGAAAAAGGAGGGATTGAAGACAGTCAGTAAGAGGCGAGGAATTGATGAGACGAAAAGCCTTTGATTTCACCCGGTCATGTAGAGCTGTGTGGGTTAAGCCACCCGACACATGAAAAGTGTATTCCATACACGGGCGGACAATACCCCCTGTACAGAGAGAGCAACTGAGGTGGTGTGAGAAAATCTAGGAAAGATCAAGAGAAAAGGAAACACCTGGAATGTTAAGAGAAGAGGGAGGATTGAATTGTGTATTGTTGAAAGTAAGGGAATAGTTGTGTAGAAGATTGTGACGAGAAGAAAGATGAAGGAACTGAGTTTTTGAGGCATTGAAAGCCATGGGACGGGACGCATGGGTTGGGTGTTTCTGGGTTCAAAGTGTTGCTGTAGGGAACCCTGCGAAGATATGGCTTCCCTCTCACAAAGGCTACGCGAATCTCAAATATACCTTATAAACATTTATGAAGTCCTCCTTAACCCGGCCTACCCTTAGGTTAATTTGGATTAGCTTAACCTTCCCCCTCAAATACAGCTCATCAATGGGTGTACTGATCTTGTGACGTAAGCCTCCAAAAATGTCCGTAAATGTATAACTCATAAACAATCGTGTAGATCTTGAGAGTTAAATCTCAAATCGATCCATTTTTGTCTACCTGGACACATCTATACTAACCTCTCTTATGAAGTAGAAAATATGATGAATAATACTGTTTATAATTCTTTACATTCTGTAAAGTCAGGTATTCACTGATTTTAAGCGAATTTGGGTCTGGATAGCACCTGTATGTGTGTGTGTGTGTGTGTCACCTGACTGGAAGTAGCTGACCTTGGGGCGATGGGGATGGGAGATAGAATAATAATAATATTTGTATCATGTGATGTGTTTTACCAATGGGTCATACGAGAGAGAGAGAGAGAGAGAGAGAGGAGAGAGAGAGAGAGAGAGTTACAAGTTACAAGGAAAAGAAGTACCTCAAAAGGCCTTGCGGCCCATACCGAGGAGATACCAATGGCAACAGGTGCCAGGGAAAATTTTCTACACCCTCAAATAGTGTGCAAGATTTGGTCTAAACTTTTCTTGAAGTGATCCACAGAGGAACTGTTCACAACTTCTGAAGGTAACCTGTTCCACGTGTCACATCTTATACGTAAAGTAATTCCCACACACACTAGTCCTAAACCATTTCAAATCCAACTTCCAACCATTGTTGGGAGTTGGGTTATCATTTAAACTAAACATGCTTCTAAAATCGACATCGTTGAACCCGCGTAAGAGCTTGAAAACCTCGATCAGTTGACCGCGCAGCCTCTGAGTTTCCAGCGAAAACAAGTTCAGGGCGCGTAACCGTCGATTGTAGCCCATATGCCTAACGGAAGGGATTAACTTTGTGGCCCTCACCTGCACTCGCTCCAGCCTCTCAATATCTTTCCTGAGGGTGGGCGACCAGAACTGCACAGCATACTCCAGGTGCGGCCGAACCAGGGAATTGTACAGAGAGAGCACAATCTCCTTGTTCCGAAACTGAAATTGCCTCCTGATATAACCCAACAGCTTCTGGGCTTTCTTTTCCACCTCTACGCATTGTTTCGTAAACTTAAGGTCGCTGCTAATTAGCACACCCAAGTCCTTTTCCAAATCAGTCGCCTCAATATTACTCCCCAACATCGAGTAGTCCGACTTGGGATTGGCGTAGCCAATGTGCATCACCTTGCATTTACCCAAGTTAAACGGCATTTGCCATTTTTCGGACCACTCTCCTATCCTACCTAGGTCCGCACGCAGTTGCTTGATCGCTTCGGGCGTCCCAACATTGGCCCCAAGCTTGGTGTTGTCAGCGAATTTGGCGATCCGACTGACGATGCCACCGTCGATATCATTTATGTAAATGATAAACAACAGTGGCCCCAAAACGGAACCCTGAGGAACCCCACTAGTGACCGAGGCCCAAACCGAACTAACCCCTTTAATTACAACCCTCTGCCGCCTATTCTTCAGTCAGTTTTCAATCCACCTACCTACTTCCCCACCGATACCCGGCGCGCGGACTTTCGCCATTAGCCGGCGGTGAGGTACCTTATCAAAGGCTTTCTGAAAGTCGAGATAAAGTATATCAATCGCCCTACTCTTATCATTATGTAAGAAAAATATAATAGAATCTGTATGTTTAGAACAGGAAGATAGTTTTAAATTTGCGGGAATGTACTTAATGAAAATGCCCTTACGGTGTCGGGAGAATGGGATCTAACCTAGGTGCGAATTTCTTAACGGTCGGTCCCTGGACTGTTTTTCCCTCTTGTTTTGGTTCATTCGTGTTTCTGTATCCACCCGAGGAGGATGCCAGTGGGCGTCGAAACTGTCGTGGAAATAAACTCTGTCTATTAGAGTGGGTTTTTATTTTCATATTTTGACCTTCACGTAGAAAAAAGTGAAGTTTTTTGCATAGGTTAGGTTAGTTTGGTTAGGTTAGTTTGGTTAGGTTAGTTGGGTTAGGTTAGTTAGGTCAGGTTAGGTTAGGTTAGGTTAGGTTAGGTTGGTTAGGTTAGTTAATTTAGTTAGGTTAGCTAGTTTTTTATCAGAATTACATTTTCCTGGTGTAGTTTTCTCTGCTTTGTTGGAATTTGACACACATTTCTTGTGCAAATGAGTAGAAACACTCCGTATTTTGGAATGGAAAAAAAAATAGTTTCTATTCATTTGCACAAGAAATGGGTATCAGATTCGAACAAAGCAGAGAAAACTACACTAGAGAAATGTAATTTTGATAAAAAAATGTAGCCCCTGTGTCCAGCCAAATATTTACCCATGAATGAACTAAGAAAGCTTTTCATCTCCAATCAAATTATATACTGTTTTGCAAATACAATTGAACAAACTGCAAATGCTTTCGACAATATTTGAAAATGAAAATGAAAAGGTTTATTGCCAGACTTATAGTCCATATGACAAATATTTTTAATACAATGACAGTTCACGTACTAAGGATAGAAATATATACAGTTGATTAGAAATAATACAGTAATGTCGTAGTTAAGTGGAGCTGCAGACAGATGTTTTCGTACCAAGAATTCCATAGCTTAGAAGATAAACGGCAGGACTTATGAAGAGCTTGGACAATCGGGTTATTTGATTTTTTAATTCTTTGCATTAGACTGTATTGAGCACGTATTGTTACCTCCGGGAAGCTCGGGACATTGCGGGTAGCAAACATTTGCGAAGCTGAGCATCTCGGGGGTAATTTATGTAAGAGTCTAAAAGACCTGTTGTACAGCAAATTTAGGGTTCTGCCAGAACCTTTTTTATAATTCCCCAGAGTTGCTGTCCATATATATTACTGCAAAAAGTACGAAAGAGAGTGTCTTTAGCTTCGCTTGCACAGAACCGAAAGTTCCTTATAGTCATATTCGCTTTAGCACAACGCTTTCGAGATTGTTTTCTTATATCTGAGTCATCACTCAAGGAGCTGGTGATAGTTTGACCCAAACACTTAAACTCTTGTACTTCCTCAATTACTTCACCTTTCATTTTAAACCTAATATCAGCTGGCTGATTACAACTTTTAGGGTGAAATTGCATAACCTTAGTTTTTGTAACATTAAAAAGAATATCATGTTTCTGCGAAAACACTTTGCAGACTTTTAGTAGCTGATCCAGACCGTTAACAGAGGGACTTATTAACACCATATCATCGGTATAAACTAAGTTATTTATCCTTGTGTTATCCAGACAACATCCCACTGTTGCCTCATTAAGTGAAACAATTAATCCGTCATATACACATTAAACAGCATAGGAGAGAGCAAGGAGCCTTGTCTCACCCCGCAAGAGGAGCCAAAACATTCGGATAGTACATTGCCCCACCTAACGGTAAAAGATTGGTAGGAATACCCAAATTTCAATAAATTTAATATGTACATGGGAACCTTCCTGTCTTCTAGTTTTTAAAATAAAATATTGTGGTTCACTCTATCATATGCCTTACTTATAGCTAGGAAACAGCTATAAATAGTTGAATTATTGTCAGTGTATTTAGATATTATTTACTTAAGTACATAGATACACAGGTCAGTTGAGTAGGACCTTTTAAAACCAAACTGATTAGATGTCCATAGGTAATCATTTAATCGGGATAACAAGAGTTTTTCTAGTAGTTTCGAGAAGAAGGAAGCGACAGCAATAGGCCTGTAATTATTGCTGGACAGAATGTCTCCATACTTATTTTTGACCAGGGTGCAAGATATATATATCCTCATGAACTCTGCAGGGATATAGCTATAAGCATGCATGGCTGATAAGAGCAATGATAAATCCAGACATACCACGTCATTGGCATATTTTAAGTGCTCATTCGATAGGTCATCTACCCCTGACGCAGAACCAGTCTTTAACTCTTTGATTAACCTCTTTACTTCAGGAACTGATATCAAAGTATTTTCCCTTGTTCCTCCCACAGGCGTTTCGCTGCAATCTATCTTAAGATTATCCCTACTCACACTGTTAAGAATGTTAGAGTAGTGATTTTTCCACAGCTTTGCAATTTCATCCTTCCCCGACACCCCATCGATTGTCGGAGGGAGGACACTTTTGACACCTGTTTGATTCTTAACAAATTTCCAAAATTTGTTATTATCATTATTTATGTGAGCTTCACAGGCTTTTGATCCGCGAATAGACTCTTCTTCCTGTTTATGGCAGCCTTATACTGACCCCTACTTCTACACATATTCATGTATACTGGTCCTAATCTGGGTCTACCATGAAAGCACCACAAATCGTAGGCGTCTTTCGATTCCCTCTTCAAGGGAGCAATAAAATCATTCCATCCAGGAATAATCTTAGTATGATAGTTGTAAGATTTAATCAGGGGGCTTCCTGCTCCTCTGAACAGGGATGACTTTAGGTACCATTTTATGAACCTCTACAAGACCTTACGTTATATGAGACTATTTTCAACAAGTTATCCGCCATGACTGATAGAAAATTTATTATTAATATGATTATTATTATACACAGTACAAATTTCAGGCATTACCGTTAGGGCGCCTCTTATTTTTATTATTATTATTATTATTTTGCCTGTTATCAAATCTCGTGGAAAAGTGAATAAACTCCTTAACAATAATACCGTCTGGTTACTGACTCATATTGTAGGAGTTGAAATGTAAATTTACACCTTTTATTATTACTTTAAATGAGTTATAATACGGAGATTTTGTGTTTAGTTTATTAACTAACAATATACTGTGTTCACCACAGACTTCTTGCACCACGTATCTAATATCGCTTTCCTCGTTCGAGAGCTGAATTCGCGACACAAAGAGGGTGAGATTCTTTACCGGTGGCCTTGCCGCGAAGACAGGTCGAAGAACCCTCCGTGAAGAGCGCCTGTTAACTGTGACCCACCCTTCCTCTTCCCTCAATCTCCCTGAGGCAGGGTTCGCCTGACTGGGGGATGAGTCACGGGTGGCACGACCTGGGGGGATAGGAGGCCCCTCCCCTACTCTGTGGCTTGGTGAGGGTCTGTTAGCGGTGTTTATATCCTGATGGACGCGCGTGCTCCTCCTTCTTCGGTGGGAGGGGGAGAAACTGCACGCCGAGCGAGGCGTTTGAGTAATCGAACGCCTCTCCCCTGCCGTCGAAGGTAAAGAAGAGGGCAGTGATGCCTCGTCTCTTGGCATTGGACAGTCCCTGTTCCTCATTGTGAAATCGGGAGCAGGAGTCCTTTCCTGAACAGGAGGGAGGTTGACCTCTTCCCCTGCATGCTGCGTTTCCACCCCACATTCAGAGGGGGGAGTTGGGGGAGGAGATTTCGTTCCCCTCGTTGCCCGACGCGCTTCTTGGGGTTCTGACTTGCTGAATAACTTCCAAGTAACTGGGCTTTGGGAAGAGCGTCTCTTTCAACGCACTTAACTCTGACCGAAATTGTTCCAGCGAAATCGCATTTTTCTGATTTGGCACCACGTATTGGTGTTTCAGTTCAATTAACGACTTTTGTACCTCATTGTACTGTTTGAGGAGCACCGAAACGTTTACATCACCCAAAGAGATTACCGGTATTCTATGGAAGTTAGTAACGTAGAAGGTAATATTGTTCTCATTATCCCGGAGAGTCGACACTTTATTTATAATGTCTTTTCAGATATTCTCGTTTCTAGAATTACCTCTACGAGTTGGGAGGGTAGCAATGAACAGGGTGTTTAACTGTACCCTCGCATGTTCTATTTCTTTCGAATCATAGAAATCATGACAAACAGATACGAGAAGATCTGACCTAATATGATTTACTTTGTCAAATATAAAACATAACAAAGGCTTTTCTACACGATCACGATTTTCAGCAGACGATCCCATTGTACCTGTATCGCTGAGGGAGCAGGCTTACGGGGGAGCGTAGATGGTGGGGGTGGTTGGGGTGGAGGTGGAAGGAACGCCGATAGGGGTCCCACTTCTCGTCCCTTTAAATAATGCTCCAGATACCACCGGTTCGATGCTCAGACACATAAAAGTATATACGCGGAGTCACTGTACGATTATAACGTAATGAAACATACATTTCCCGCCGTCACCGTCAAAAACGTTTACTATTAAACGGAAGATTCGCAGTGTAGATGGTGGGTGTGTGGCGGGAGGAGGGGAAGGGGATGCTGGTAGGAGTGCCCACTTCTTGTCCCTTTAAATCACGTTCCCGATACCACCAGCTCCATGCACAACCATCCTTTCACATTAATTATCATGACACTATTACCCACTATAACATGCTAAGTATATACGCGGGATCACTGTGAGTTCATGAACATAGTGATATCTAAATTTCCAACGGAAACAGTCAAAAACCTTTACTCTTTAACGAGAGACTAGCAGCCCACCCGTGAGGCATCCTCTCCTCGTGAGGCGTTATATACCGGGTGTCCGAGAATTATCTGTACAAGTTTTGGCTGTTATTAAAAGTCAACCATGAAGTGTAGAAATTCCAGTTTTGTCCCATTTTACAGAGAAACTCATTAAGTTTTTTCTGATAACAAGTTTTGACAAGTTTTTCTTTTTTGTACGCGGGTGACAGACATTGATGATTTAAAAGCAAGAATCACAGCTGCTATTGAACGAATTGATGTGGATATGCTGCAGCGTACATGGCAACATTTGGATTAGCGATTGGATGTTTTGCGAATCACTGATGGTGCACATATCGAATGTTTGTAACAACGTTACTTTAATAAAAGAAACTTTTGAAAATACAGATTCTAAATAATCTTGTTTAAGAATTTATGTACCTATTTATTTCATTTCGTCAATGTGTCGATGTTTTTGTCAGAAAAATCGTGTGAACAGACCCTCGACTAAATGGATTTGATAAACATGCAAAATGTTTCGTTAATGCAGTACGAATGACAGTATGGAGTACAAATAAATAAAGTAGTGCATTCCAAGATATTATGAAGGAAACTAAATGACAAAGCGTTATGTAATTGACAATTGTCATTTCGTATTTGACAATAATCAAAACAATTTGTAGTTCAGATTTGAGCATTATTTATTGAACACAACTACAATAACAGCTACCTCAACCAATCATGTTTTGCAACGTGGATCAATCCAAACCGAATACATGTACGATAATTTAAGTTTTCTTCCAATTAAATATACTCGATTAACCGGTTTTTCCAAGGTGAATGAAGTAGAACATCAGAGTGCTACCGCGTCAGTATAACCATATTTCCACGGAAGACAGAAAAAGACTTATTGAGTACTATAACAATGACGAAGACTTTGCGGCATTGGTAGAGCAACTTCGCATTTAAAAAGCAACGGTCTATACCAGGGGTGGGGAACTTGCCGCCCGCGGGCATAATGTGCAATTAAATTACTGTAATTTAAGTGCTCGCGGACAGTTTAATTATTTAAAGTCATACAGCAGTCCCGTAGCCAGGACTTCCCAAGGCGGGGTTCGAAATCGTAGAAAGGCGGACTTTTTGGTACAACGACCTAGTCACTCCGGAGGGGGAGTAGTTACTGTAAATTTAGAGTAGTTTATGAAGTTTAAAAAAAAATGCAAAAAGAATGCAAGTGTTTATTAACTAAATGATGTTATATATTATAATATCACATCATAAGTCATAACTATGGCTACAAAAGTGTACCTTTACTGTCAAGGGGGGGTCGTTGGATTCCTCCGAACGCCCCCATGGCTAGGGGTCTGTACAGTATTTACATCTTAACATGTCCCAAACTATTTTTAAAGCTGCACTTTGCCCAGTAGAGCGAATTTTAGTTGAAATTTGCCCGCCACACAACAAAGGTTTCGTATTGGAAGAATGCCTCACAAAGGTGTGCAAACATCTTGCTCTCTCTCTCTCTCTCTCTCTCTCTCTCTCTCTCTCTCTCTCTCTCTCTCTCTCTCTGTGAAATTGAAAAATTGCAAAACTGCAAAATTACCAACGAAGATTAGAACGCCTAAATCTTTTCACTTGAGAGGTCAGGAGGTTGCGCGGTCAGCTTACTCAAGTTCTGAAGTTACTCAGTGGAATTGACAGGGTATACTACAGGAAATTATTCTAACTTAATACCAGTCCGACAAGAAATAATGGTTTTAAATTGGAACTTAAAATAATTTAGTACTTTCATCTGTGGTAATTTCTTCTATAAAATAGTTAATATCTGGAACCAACTTCCCTCGGAGGTTGTTTCAAGCTAATATGTAAATATGTTTAAAAATAGGCTGGACAATGTTCTGAATACACTCAGGGTTTAATATAATTTAAGATAATAGTATTACGTATAACGTAACCCTGTGGGAGTTTGT
Source organism: Bathynomus jamesi (assembly GCA_023014485.1). Lineage (NCBI taxonomy): Eukaryota > Metazoa > Arthropoda > Malacostraca > Isopoda > Cirolanidae > Bathynomus > Bathynomus jamesi. The sequence continues at coordinate 2,229,305 of JAJOZX010000011.1, read as the reverse complement.
TTAAACATTTCCTCCTACACTTAGTCCTCTCCCCACTTTAGAGAGACGTCTCTGGTTGATTGTGACCCACAGAGCATGATCAACCATCGAAAAAGTCATTTTTTTATGACTTGCCTCATAAAGACCTCTAAGTGGGAGACTCTTGAATTCGCGTAGTAACAACGGGTGATCACCCACGAAACACTTCCAACTCCATAGGGGACAAGTACACGAAGATCGATACAGGGACCTCCCACTGATATTCCTCGCCGGAAAGAGATTTTTTCTACTCTGGTGGTAGCACAACACCGCGAAGTATGAAGAACTCAATATATCACTTGCTGCATAAACACATTTCACGAAGGGAGGCCCAAGTTGAAACTCGGCGACATTGAAAGAGTTGGCAGACACATATACATAACAGACATCTAATTACAGAAAACACCCTCACACACTTCCCTGCCTTGTTAATATGTCTAATAAGTGAGTTGAAAAATATTTGTAGGAACACATAATTTATAACGAACAGAAAAAAAATGCATGACATAGGTAAGGGAGATAGAGTTGTGTTTCTGCCGACATGAATTTTTTTTTCTTTTCTCTCTCTTGGGTGGATGGATGTCCGTGGTGGGTGAGGACACGGTGTGGAAAATCTGATTTCTATTCTTAATTTTTGTTTCCGCCCCTTTCCTGTAGAAGCATTTCACCACTTTGCTGCCGTGATGGCCCTGCGCGTACATGGGTGTAAACATAAAGAGCTTAACCTCCCTCTTAATCTTTTGGGGCTAGACTGAAGTGGGTCATGGGGTCTTTGTTCGACTGATAGTTCGGTAAAAACAGTTGTAAATATTTTGTATGAAATCAAAACCATACAGTATGTTCGAGGATTTTGTGACGATACCAAGTGGTTGATGTGCGATCGGCACAAATATATTGTTGATTAGTTTATACAGCGGTGCTATCTAGTGTACGATCTCTCTGTGTGCATGGAGTAACTGTAGAGCTAGCTTATGTATTCTGTAAAATTTTCTTAGTTACTTTTCCAGGATCAAAGTATTTTTTCTAACCTTTTTCCGTACCCGTACTCTGGTGGGGAAGGAGCAGAGGGTGGGGAGAGAGCCTTATGCTTTTCTATTCTGTTTTCTACTACTGCTGGAATAGTTAAAAATAAACAGTTTAATAACAGGAATCTCCCCAGTGGACCGAAAGGTTTTTGAGGCTTCCTGTTGTTCTTGTAACTCCTTGTAACTCCTTGTAACTCTCTCTCTCTCGATGTCTATATATATACATATAGGCAGGGCACAGGAAGTGCTGTAATTTAGGTTTCTTCTGTCACTGTCCTCCTTAGCTGATCTTTTTCTGATATCGCCCTTGGCCTCTCCTTCGCGCATATAATATATATATATATATATATATATATATATATATATATATATATATATATATATATATATATATATAATCAGTAATAATACTCTCCAATAGGTTTGACATTTCACATAACGGACATGTTATTGCTTTCATGCCTTTCAGGTGGACATAGACATAGTGTAGATTCTAAGTGTTCGTCCGCTCTTCTCCCAAATGCGTTGCTCTGAGTGCTCTGCACCTAATTTATGTTGTTTTCAGTGTATTCTGTCACATCGTGGTGTTCCGTTGGTATATCAGGGGATGTTTTATGAGAATTTCTTTCTTCATCCAAATTTTTATCCATTTCTGTTTCTTTCTCATCATTTCTTTCTTATCATTTTCCAGTACAGTTTATATAACTTTTATATTCATTTCCATGCACTCGACACAAACGTTAGGGTGTATCATGCTCAGGTCGAATATTGAAAAACTTGGAATTTTAAGATTGGCAGTATGTATTCCTATGTAAAGTTGAATTTTAAGAGGGGTTCGTCTTCTGCAACTTTTGCGAAAAATCGCATTTAAGTATGCAAAATCGCACTTTTTTGGTCGAAAAATGGGAGTTTTGGCCAATTTCAAAGACTTGGTAGCCTCAAATAACCTCCATATGTTCCATATTGTTCACATACACCCTTAAGCATTTCTAAGGCCAGGTTTGAACCCATTTAAGATCAGCCAAAGTGGTTCATAACCCCTAAAATAACCAAAATCACCCAAAATGGCCCAAAACTATGGAATTGTATGATTTTTAGTCTCCTCTACATCACATTTCGCGGCTGTTCTCTTCATCAGGCAGAATCTTTTTGTTCTTCTTTCTTGGTCTTGCATTTTCTTTTTTTTAGAAACGTTTCCACTAATTTTTATTTATTTTCTTTTCGGCATCACTAAGTGTGATGGCAGCTGCCCCCACCTTTCCACAAGCTGCTGTGACGTTCAACCTTTTTTTGCAATTGCAATTCGTCTTTAATATTTGCATAAGTCCCTCTTCCACCCCCAGCTTGTAATAATATGCTGGTGAACTGAAAGTTTTGAGATTTTTCTTCTGAAAGCATCTTGAATTGTCTAGCAGGTCTTGTAGAGATCTAAAACATGTTCATAATGTCTTGCTTTGACTTGAAAACTGGCAACAATTCTCTGTGATCGATCCTAGCACGAACAAGACCATCTCTTCTCTCTTGCCCATACACTGCATGAGCTGCAGATGAAACTTCCTTGACTGCTCTTTCACAGCTTTGAGTGTGAACTGAGAAGTTCTTAACTTCAAGTGGAGACCTGAGAAGCTCCTCAACTTTTCCTCTTGACATCTTACAAGTGAAGAGTGGCTCATACAGTTTCTCCTTATTCCAATTAATCAGAGTAATTGGAGAAGTGGCATCAAAATTCAGTTTAGGGTTGCTATGAGTTCTCAGAGTCATGTCTCCATACTCAGACTTACCTCTGATCTTCTTGATCATCTCAACCCCCCATGCCCTCTCCTCCTCATCCTCACTGCACAGGAGAGAGGCAATGAGGTTCTCACTATGAGCATGGTATACTCCACGAACTATCACATGAGTGATTATGTTCCTGACTTCAGATGTCTGGCTTCTCAGCAGTCCCAGAGCGGTCACAATATGGTAAGGTCCATACCTCATGTGGTGCTTCACCTTGATCTCAAAGTACATCTTGAAGTAGAAGTCCGGGCAGAACTTCAGCAGCACCTCCAGCTTCTTTAACACCTCCCCCTTCAGACCATGCTGCCTCAGCCACAACATCAACAGAGCCTCACCTGTAGTCAGCCAGCGTGACTGATTCAGTGGGCCACACTTCAGACCAGCAACTTCCTTGCTCAAATCTCCTGTCTTGAGAGCTTTGATCAGCAGGTAGCCAGTTCTTCTGGCAGTTCAATTATATCTTCTTCTGGCAGAGCCTTGAAACTAAAGTTGACAGGTATGTCAGTGATCTTCTCCAAAAGTTTTTCTATTGGGCCACTGAACCCAGACTTGTGAGTGTAGGGACCATCAAGCTTGATGATCATGTGCCTGAGGTTGAATTCATTAATATGCAACTGGCATATCAGCCAGTGACACTTGTGACCTAGCAGTCTCTCCAAGTGAGTGATGGCTCCTCCATCAGTTCCTGCACTTGTGTTGGTGGAGTCACCACCAAGGACCGCAATAGTATCTTTAGCACCATGAATTGAGCACTAATCCACTCAAACGGAGCCTGAGCTTTCTTCAGTGCAGGTTTCTCATTTCCTTCAGGTTCTTCTGGTGTTATCTTTAGCACCATGAATTGAGCACTAATCCACTCAAACGGAGCCTGAGCTATCTTCAGTGCAGGTTTCTCATTTCATTCAGGTTCTTCTGGTGTACAATGGAAGAGATACTTCCCCTCAGGTTCCCAGGTAACACTATAGTGCTCTTCAGTTGTAATATCAGGATGGAAGCGGCCAGTTTCTTCATTGTACCTCATGATCTTTGTCTTCTTATCTTGCTTTCCATCAAAGAAAATTCCCTTGACCTCCTCTCCCTCTGTCCTTTTCTTCAGGGCCTCCACCGAGGCACCTATTACAGACTCCTTGCCCCTCCACATCTTCATCCTGTCAACAGCTAGATATGCCTTATCACCAGATAGATGGCCAGCTTTGATGAGATCTTGCAAGAAACCAGTTGCAATGGCTGCTGCAGGAGTGTTTGTCACCTTGAACCTGACTGCAGCCGCAGCAGTGCTTGAGATATCCATGTAGTTCCTTCTGGCAGAGGTGGAGACTTTGCTAGTGTTGACACTGGAGCTTGTGCCTGGTGCAGTACTGGAAAAATCTGTGTCAGCAGCAGGAGCTGCTCTGCCTGGAGACTCTTGCAAGGAATTCACCTCATCTTCATTATCATCACCATCATCAGCTCTAAGCAGTAGCTCCTTTTCTTCTTCCTCTTTTCTGTTTCTCTTCTCAGCTGCCTTCTGTTCTTCCTTCTTCTTCTTAGCAGCCTTCATCTGCTTCACTGTTTCCTTCACATCAACAGATGCCATCCGGAAGCCAGAAACTTCTGAGGTTTTGATCCTCTGGTAATGGAGCCACTCTAGCTCTAGCTTTGGAATCTTCTGAGGCAGAGGACAGTCACAGTTGACATGAACTCTAGCAGCACAGCCAGAGCAGCCAGATGCTTCAGTTCCACAGAGAATGATATCATGTCTGCAGGTTGTTATGTCAAACAATGTATCAAGTTCAGATATTCTCTTCTCTCTCTTTCCAACCTTCATTCTGCCATTCACTAGGTCAATCATTTTATTCCACCTGACAAGAATCTTCCTGGCAATGGATCTCTCTTGAATGATCACAGGAGGAGTGAACTTGCAGTGGTGGGCACCGTTAACCAAAAAGTTAACTTCGTTAACCGCTAATCCGTTAACCAAAAAGTTAACTTCGTTAACCGTTAATTCGTTAATTCGTTAAACATGTAACGGAAGTTACCGATAAACCGTTAACGTTAACTTTTATTATAAAAAAAATGAAAAACACAATATATATATATAATTTAATTTTCCCTCTTCTTCTCGTTCTCCATTTTGTCCATGAGATGCATGTTGCCCTTCATGAAAATTAGCATATCAAAGTTTTCATCAGACAGGGATGATCTCTTGGCCCTCAGGATGTCCTTGCCCATAGAGAACAAACGCTCCACTGCAGCACTGGAGGGGATGGCTGTGTTGAACTTGATGAACAAGTCCACCAACACTTGCTCACCCAAGAAGGCAGCATCTGTCAGCAAGTCCTTGGAGTTGGTCTCCAGCCAGGTCTTGACCAAGTTCTGGGCCTTGCCCTTGAGTGATCTGTGGCTTCTGTTGCTCTCTTTTGTCTGGATGACAGCAGTGAAGAAGTCATCCTCCTCCTCCTCCTCTTTGTTGCTGCCTCCACTGTTGTTGCCCACTTCGTTGGACTGCTGCTTCATGGCCTCCTCGACTGTACCCTCCATGCTTTTCCTCACCCTGGAAAAACCGGGTAGAAAAATTATTATGGAGATTTTAAAGATGTGGTACCTAGAAGTACCGCCAGGACATAAAGGGTTAAGGTGAAAACGCTCCCATTGTAAGACATCAATTGACTTAATTTATGTCATCAAAGTGACATGAGAATTGAAATCTTACCTGATCAGTTTTATGGTTCTTGAAATGTATCAAGGAGACTACTAATAAGGTACTCACAGACATATTATAAATATACATGACTTACTTGACAACGATTATTTTTAAATATTCACTAGCACAAACATGTTGCGCAAGAGACAGACTGCAAATGAAACGAATGTAGTTATTTGTTGTAATTGTTACATATATATTATTGAAAGTGCCTTAAAATGCTCGTGATATTTCTTGAAAGAAGTTGAAACATTCAACTCAAATGGCAAATCTTTCCGCCTGATTTTACAGTCGACCATGTTTTGCTCAAACCAATGCCATAAATAACTACCATATTTGGTAAGACACAAATTGTGGCGACGGAAACAAATATATCGCCTGATTTTGCACTGCGGAAATGGAAATTCGTTCATCACTATTAACAGTGGCGGATTAATTGCGCACCTGCTCAGCACTGAAAATAATAGAAACTTTTAAACGTTTATTTATGAATTTTTTGGGTTAACGGACTTGAGTTAACGGAAATTAAATGTAACGGAAGTTAATTAGTCCGATAATGATTTTCAAAGTTAACTTAAAAGTTAAATCGTTAACGAAAAAGTTAACTTCGTTAATTAACGATTAACGGATTAACGATTTGTGCCCAGCTTTGTGAACTTGGCATTGCTTTTGCGCCACTGTGCCAGTACCAGTGATGCCAAGCCCTTAGCCAAATCTTGCAGATGGTAATGAGCTTTCTTCATATCATCCAGAAGCAGCTTCTCTTCCTGGAGGAGGATTCCTCTCTGAAACACAGCTCTCCAGGTTGGAACTTCTATGGGAAATAACTGCTTGCTTGGACCCACCAGATCACTCAGCTTTGAACCAGAACTTTTTCTGGTCTTTCGTCCTTGCTTAGCCATGGTGGCTACTAGTGGTGAACCGGATGTCAGTTTTTCAACAATTGCGGATGCGGATGCGGATCTTTAATTTCAATATCCGCCGATGCGGATGCGGATATTTAGTTGATCTATCAATATAATATAGAATTATGAATATATGACATAATTTTTCAAATTTCGTGATATTACTATTATGGCAGGCAATGCATAAGAATTAAAATTAATATTAATGTTTTCATTATGATAAAAATAACTTTCTCAAGAGTTTCAGCCACAGAAAATTGAATGAAACAAGTTTCATTCAATTTTCTGTGTTACCACGTATTTATATTTTGAGGTTTATATATTTGTTTGTTCATTAATAATTAATTAATACTTTACATGAAATGTGCATGACTGGGCCTTATAAGCTACTTTATGAGCTAATTTAATTGTAAATTGCATAATTTATTAGAGGTAATATCCGCATAACATCCGCAGTCAGAAGTGCGGATGCGGATGTTAAAAATTATGTGGATGCGGATATCCGGTCCACCACTAGACTGGCTACACAATCTTCACCAAGCTTTGTATCTGAAACATAGAAAATTATCACAGTGAAACTCTAGTAGCCTATAACAGCTGTTACACTGGTTTTGTTTGGTAAGAAACCGGTCTGTTACATTTGTACTACAGTGTATGTCCTGCACAGCTGTTCTGTACATAACCAGAAAAAGAAAAAGTGGAAATTTGAACACTTAAACGTGATTTTTAGCAAATGTTCAAGAAAACAAACCCCTCCTAAAATTTAATTTTACATAAGAATACATACTGCCAATCTTGAAATTCGCGCTTCAATGAGCATGATACACCCTAACAAACGTAGCTGCACAGACCAATGAGTTTGTTTATTCTTTTCACTACCTTTCTATTCTTTCTTCACAAATTGAGGCATTCGTAATGCTTAAATGCGTGGCATGAAATGCATATCAGGCATGTGGTTTTGTCAGCATCTGTTTCGCAGGTGTAGGTCAGTTTCTCTGTTTGGCTACCGCTGGGTGCTCCCCATAAACAGGAGCCTCCCAAACATTGGCCGGCAAATTTATTTATATCAAGGGAGTTGCTCCTCAAATCGTAGTGAAATCGTTTTGAATGAATTTTGTGTTAATGTTCGTGTTTTCAGCCTACTTGATAGGTACATTTAGGTTACTTGTATGCCTTTTCCACGTGTCAGCAAGGTTTTGCAATCTGCGACATTTTTTTTATGCACGAAATAGGGGACAAAGGAGGATGACAGCAAAAACGCCCCCCTACCCTCATAGAGGAAGAAAAGAGGCAAAATCAAGGTCCAAGGCTTTCAAGATGCCTGGACATTCTGCATTTGAAAGATCGGAGGTCATAGACAGGGGGAAAGATGGATTGAGGAAGATTGTTCCAGAGTTGACCGGTTGAGTAGATGAAAGATTGAAAATACCGAATAACACTTGCGTTAGAGAGTTGGATAAAAAAGAAATGAAAATGTGTCGAACGTCTAGTACTGCGTGCTCTCCTCAAAGGAGGAGAAATGCAGTTAAAGCAGTTTCTCAGCCGGATTTTCCCCACGAACTCCCTGTTAGGGTCTTAGGTCGGCGCGACCCCTTGTCATCCTGCAGGAGTAAATAATTCACGAAGGGTTTTTTGTTGTTTTTTGCGTACAAATCACTACCACAGGGGCAAACAAACTACGACCCGAGGGATCGCGACCCACCGTTTGAGAAACACCGAGTTAGAGAGTTCAGAAGAGCAGTGTCCGTTACAATAGCGATAGTAAAGAGAGAATGAGGCAAGATTGCGGCGAAGAGAGAGGTACTGAAGGCAGTCAGTTAGAGACGGAGAATTGATGAGAAGAAAAACCTTTGATTCCACCCGGTCAAGTAGAGCTGTGTGGGTTGAGCCCACACATGAGAAGTGTACTCCATACATGGGCGGACAAGGAAAGACATGAAAGATCACGAGAAAGGGAAACGCAAAGAATGCTAAAACAAGAAGAAGGATTCAGTGGTGTATTGTTGAAAGTATTGGGATAGTCGTTTAGAAGATTGTGACGATTAGACAGATAAAGCAACTGAGTTTTTGAGGCATTGAAAGTCACAAGGTTTTCTCTGCCCCAATCAGAGATAGTAGAAAGATTAGAGATCAGGTGCACCATATCCGTCTTACGTGAAGCAGGAAGTGACTGTTGAGAGGGACGCTTTGTGAAGCGAGTGGAGAATTGAAAAGTGGAATCATCGGCATAGGAGTGGATAGGACAGGAAGTGCGAATTAACAGATCATTGATAGGTAAAAGCAAAAGAGCCCTGAGGAACACCACTATTAATAGCTTTGGGAGAAGAACAGTGGTCATCTAAAACCGAAGCTATACATCGACCAGAAAGGAAATCAGAGATGAAGGCACAGAGAGAAGGATATAAACCGAAGGAGGGCAGTTTTGAAATTAAAGATTTATGTCAAACTCTATCAAGAGCTTTCGATATGTCTAGCGCGATAGTGCAGGTTTCACTGAAATCCCGAAAGGAGAATGATCAAGCGTCAGAAAGATATGCAAGAAGATCGCCAGTGGAGCATCCCTTGCGGAACTCTACTGATGATCTGAAAGAAGATTGTGAGAAGAGAGGTGTTTAAGAATCTTCCGATTAAGGATAGATTCAAAAACTTTAGAAAGGCAAGAAATCAAAGCAATTAGACGATAGTTCGGGGACTGAGAGCGGTCACCCTTCTTTGAGATAGGCTGAATGAAAGCGAACTTCCAACAGGAAGGAAAACTACCAGATGAAAGACAAGGACGAAAGAGATCGCTCAAGCAGGTTATCAAGAAAGAAGCACAGTTCATGAGAACAAGAGGACGAACACCATCAGGACCGTACGCCTTCCTAAAGTTGATTCTAGATAAGGCAGAAGAAATATCTTTGGACGAGATTCTAATTTCAGATATAATTAAGTCAGAGGGAGAAGATGGAGGAACAGCACCAGGATTGTCCAGGGTTGAGTTGGAAGCGAAAGTTTGAGCGAGGAGTTCAGCTTTGTAAGAAGAAGAAACGGCAACTGAACCGTCGGAATGGAAAAGAGGAGGGAAAGAAGTACAGTTGTTGGAGAGGTTCTTGGGTAGATGCCAGAAAGAACAAGAAGAATTATAATTGGATAGGTTTCCACAGTTTTGTCTGATGAAGGAACTTTTGGCGAATCGAGGAACAGATTTTGCACGATTCCGGATAGAAATTTAAGGCTAAGTGAGTCAGGAGTTGGATGGCAACGGTACCTTCTGAAAGAACAAATCAAGGTTTTTTGCATTAGTAATAAGAATGGAATATGGAATGTGTACCTCCATGCCCGGGAGAATCACTTCCGTGATGTGATGCGCTCAGCACATTCAGAGTAGTGTAGTCATTCCATGGGGAGTCAGAGAAGTAATGCCTAAGGACCTCCCAATCAGCGGCGCCAAAGTAACAAAAGCGTCTCCTCTTGGGAGGACCCAAAGGCCGAATTGGAGCGATAGGACAAGAAACAGATATAAGATTGTGATCAGAGGGGCACAACGGAGAAAAACGTTTGACAGAGTGAGAAGAAGGATGAGAGGTAAGATATAAGTCCAGAATGTTGGCCCTATCTCCAAGGCGATCGGGGATACGAATAGGATGTTGTACAATCTGCTCTAGGTCATTCAGAATAGAAAAGTTTTAAGTTAGTTCATCAGGGATGTTAGTGAAATGGGAGGAAAGCCAAAGAAGAGTGGAATAGAATGTATTCCACTTTGGAAGTGAGGAGAAAGGTAGACAGCACAGATGTATTTAGTTTGAGATTGGCATGTAAGTTAGGTCATTATGTACATATATGCAACATCCACCTATGGAGTGAAATTTAGTACAGAGAAAGTAGGAAGGTACAGAAAAAGGGCTGTTGTCAGTCATCCCAGACACTAGAGTTTCACTTAAGAAGAGGTGAGGTTTAAAAGAGGATCGGTAGTGTTCAACAGATTGAAAATTTGAGGAAAGACCACGAATGTTGTAAAAGTTTATGAAACGTGAATCAGGCGAGGCCCAGAACATCTCGAATGGGCAGTAGCAAATCCAGCCCCGGTGCCCCAGGGTTTGCGCTCACGATATCGGTAGCGGTGGATGGAGCCAGAAATGGGGACATTTATGGTCCCCTTCCCAGGAGAATCCGAGGCTCTTGAAATTGTTGCTATTTTTTTTTAAATTTTGAAAAGATTATGTAATGTGTAAGATGCGTGGATGTCTCGTGAAGAATAGGGAGAGAAGTGCGTGTTTGATAGCATGCTGCACTGCTCACAGGGTAGATGAGACAGAAAATGATCAGCTAAGGAGGACAATGATAGGAGAAACGGGATTTCCAATCCCCCGTCTTGTGCCTAATGTCCTTCCCGGAGTACTTCCCGGAGTACTTCCCTGGTCTTTATTTGATGAAGCCATTAAGACTGCCGAAAGCCTGACACTTGCAGTAGACCTAGTGACATTTTTCATGAGGCTCTGGATGAAACAGTTACAGATCCGAAGGAAAAATGCAGAGTTGAATTTTTCCTGAGAGTTATTGATAGTTGCATAACCACTTAAAGAAACTTTTGAGCAAATGAGACCAGTTTTGCAGCCTTTCAGATTTTTACCTGACGTTGTAAACGTAGAAGAATTACTGATTATTTTGTGTCATTACTGATTACTGACTATTGTATTAAATTTTGTTACTGAAAATTGGTGTCTGCGTTTGATTGGTCCGCTTCAACATGAGGTCTCCGCTCCGCCTCATTTTAGTCGAGTAGCCAGAGACTATTTGGATGACCATTTCCCTGATAAATGGATAGGTCGTGGAGGACCCATTGCGTGGCCTGCTCGCTCCCCGGACCTGAATCCACTCCATTTTTACCTGTGAGGTCATCTGAAATCTATCGTTTACGTGACACCCATTGACAACGTTGAAATGCTTCGCCAACGTGTAGAACACGTTGGCGAAGCACTTCAACATTGTTAGAAAATCCAAGCAATACCTGGAATGTTTGAACGTGTGAGGCAGTCTATGACGAGTCGTGTTCAGGCGTGTATTCAAGCGCAAGGCGGTCATTTTAAGCACTTCCTTTAAAGGTAAGGCGGATACTTGCTGGAACACATAACGGGTTGTAACTCGGAAACAAAGCGATTTCGGGCATATGTTTATATAGACTTTTTTCATTGTTTTCAGTTCCTGAATCCATCCTGAAAGTGCGTCCCAGATGTTATGAAACACCCTGTATATATATAACACTGGTATGCATATGAAATGTTTTTGTCTGCTGTGAGGGTTTTTTCAACTCATATTATATAATTCGACCATGCTGAATTCGAAAATGACATTGGTTTTCCTCAATCAGGTCAGGTTTTTTCTCTATTGGCCATTTATTATAAGCCAAATTTTATCCCCAAATTTATTGATTTTTTTAGCTTAAACACTGTAGATACGAGTAATATTATAAGAACACTCGTGAAAAATGAAAACATTGTGTGAATAAATACTTTTATTCATAAAATGAATATGGAAAAAAGTTTATTGAGGAAGGAATGAAGTTTTTTTGGCTTTCCGTCTGTTTTTCTTCGGGCACGTCTCGCTTCAAACACCAGCAATAGTCCGCCAGCATATTGATATCCCAGTTTCCCTGGTACCTCTCTTCCATTATTTTGATATCTTGGTGAAATCGTTCACCCTGTTCCTCACTATAATCCCCGCAATTTTCAGGAAAATAGTCCAAGTGGGACCACAAAAGTGCATTTTTATGGACATGCGCGACCCATGAGCTTTGAAAGCTTCCATCAAGTTTTCGACAACGGACTCGTATTCTGGACTTCTACGCTTGCCAAGAAAATCAGTGACAACTGATGTGAATGCCTGCCAGGTATTCTTCTCAGTTGGAGTCATTGCGTTTTCGAACTGAGTATCCTTGATCAAAGTTCGAATTTGAGGACCATCAAAAACCCCAGCATTTAGTTTAGCATCAGATATATGAGGAAATTTACTCTCGAGATATCGGAATGCTGAACCCTCCTTATTCATTGATTTGATGAAATTTTTCATCAAGCCCAGCTTAATATGAAGTGGTGGGAGCAAAATTTTTGTTGGTGGTACAAGGGGCACTGAAACGACATTATGCGATCCAGGTTCAAAATTCTCTCTGGATGCCCATTCACGCTGTGCATAGTGCTTCTCATCCGCTCGGCTATCCCATTTGCAGAGGAAACATGGGTATTTCGTGTATCCCCCTTGCATTCCCAATACAATTGCCACAATCTGAAAAAAATGAAAATATTTAAAGAATTTAGAGAATTTGTTCTATCAGATAAAAAAATCTATGCATTGGACTGTATCACTTCTGTGGGGAAGTTAAATGTTCTTATACGCTCTCAAATAACCTTTGGAAAAACAACATAGTCAATAACAATAGTTTACTTATGATATTAGTATTACCTTCAAATCTCCACAGATCCTCCAGTTATGTTGGTCGTATACGAGAGCATCCAGTAAAATTTTCATGTTATCGTAGCTCTCAGTAAGTTGTACGGAATGTGCTACAGGGACTGATGCAACCCTATTCCCAATGTTGAGAAGTACTGCTTTCAAACTTCGTTTAGACGAGTCTATAAATAGCCTCCATTCTGATGCGTTATATGGCAGGCCCAAGGATTCGATTAGCCCCTCAACATTGCAGCAGTACACTAAGGAAGAGGTATTTTCGTGCACTGCAAAAAACTTGCGGAATTCTTCCTCTCGTTTCCTATACCAGGAGAATGTTGTTCCCGGAGCCAGCAAGTTGTCCTCTCGAAGTCGTGAGCCCCAGATCTCGTCAGCTAATTTGGAAAGTCCTAAATCCCTGGTAAGATCATTAAGTTTGGCCTGGTTGAGAGGCCTCGGCTCATTTGAAGCGGTATTTGTAGGTATATACGACTGGGACTGGTCATTGGCATTGGTCATTGATTCATCATCAGAATCATCGAAGTCCAGGGTTTGAGGTGGGTCGGGTATTGGAATTCCAGGACCATGGGGTACAGGTCTCATAGCAGAAGGAATGTCAGGGTATACAACAATGTCTTTATTCTTCTTGTTAACTCCTGAAAATAGAAACACAGAAACATGGATATAAAACTTGCATATGAAATAGAAGAAGCATTCAGACAGTGGCGGCTCGTGAGGGAAGGCTGCGGTCTGTAAGATATGAAATAGGTCGATGGAGTCTGTATATTTTCTTTCTTTTTCATTCATATTGTCCCTTCGGGGACAATATGAAAGAAAAAGAAAGAAAATATACAATCATTGTATATGTAAATGTAACTTGTATAACAATATGTATGTGTAAATGTATTTTCTATAACAATATGTATATGTAAATGTATAATTACCATTATGGTGAATATTATGCTATATATGGTGAATATTACATTATGGTGAATATTATGTCAAGTTTCATACGAGGATTTCAAAATATTTAAGAAAAATAAATTTATAAGCCCACCTTGGAGGTTTGTCATGCAGAAATAGCAATCTGTCACGTGATCCTTTCCTTCTCTCCAAATCATGGGAATTCCAAAAGGCAAAGATTTCGCTCTGCCTTTGCTCCATCTTCTCAAATTTTCAATGCACGTCTTGCAGCACATATGAGGGGCGAAATTTTTGTCCTGGTCCCCTAGCTTAATTCCAAAGTATGCTCTATACATTGTCTTCACAAATTTAGTGATTTGGGACTGGTTATTTGGCATGGTAACCGTCCCACATATGTAGCAGAATCTATTGGGATCATTTTTACACGCTCTATTCATTATGAAATATTTTATCTATATGCCTGAAAAGTAAAAAAAGATATTATGCAACTGAAACAAGTGATGATAGATGTTACTGTTCCAATTCCGCTTTGACAAAATCACGAAAAATTCTATTTTACTTATGAGGCCATAGCCGGATAACCTGAGCTGATTAAGAAAAACGGATTGCAGATTCGAAATCAGCAGGAAAACCTCTATAAGAATCACTTACAAAACCCTTGACAGCAAAATTGATGCATACCAGTGTAATTATATATAATTTTAGCACCGCTAATCCCAGCACTGTATATATATATATAAATGCAAAACAGTATGAAAAGAAGTTTACACAAAAGGAAAAATATATACTGGTGATTTAACGTGACGTATGCAAACGTATTTACTATTTTATTCTTGAATGTTTGTTTAGAAACAAGACGTAATACGAGCTCACCATTTATCATAATACTAAAAAAAAGTGCTCACGAACTGTTTGGGAGATACTTTTAAAAAGCTATTTCAATACAACGGATTTCGTCTACCCTTTTCTAACGTTGTTTAACTAACTTCGTAATTGCAAAGGTCATGTGGCCGAGAGGACCTACAACTTTACGTGAGAACTGGACTACGGTCATTATATTTCAACGCTGAGGATGGTCATTTTTCCAATTTCTGAACAGATCCAACGTCAGTTAACCTCGCTGATCTAACGAGAAGCGGTGTTGAGAGATGACCCCGACATACCCCACTCACTGATCCAGCGAAGTTTAACCACGTCTAGAGGCTATAGAATGACTTTGTATCGGTGAACAGTACTGACAAATACTCTTAACTTTGTTTATTTTAGGAAATCGTAATTTATATTACGATAAACAGATATTAGAGAAGATAATTATCTGAGAAATAAGTACGTACAACAATATACAGTATAAGAAAGTCATACATTGTCTAAAAACCGATTTGCTATTCTCAATAGAATGGACACCGCGCTTGAACTCAGGACCGAAGAAACTAAAATCGGCACACACAATCGTACATAGAGATCACCTCAGGGATCCAGTATTACCATTCATGACAAGGTTGGGAGTATACCCCTATCGGTACGTCAGGCAAGACCAACCTCTTCATTTACACACCTCACAAACCTTTTCCATTACTCTCTGTTTCTTGTTAATTTTTTGCGTCACATTTATATGAATTTCACGTTTATTCATACATTTACTAATTACGTCTTTCATTCTTTTACGCGGTCTTCCTTTACTTCTCACATTTATGCTTTCTATTTTATACCCTTTTCACAATTCTGACATTATTCATTCTCCACATGAGCATACCAACGACCAACGTACCATACTATCTTCTATTCTCATCTGAAGTAGGTTTTTCACTCCACACCTTTTCCGAACATCTTCATTTGTCATACTGTCAGTCTTCTTTTAGATCAATCATTCTTGTTAAATTATTCATCTTAAATGCTCTCACTTCTGAGATTAGACAATCATGCAAAATAAGTAATTCGTATCCATACATCAGTGTTGGTACTATTACATCTTCACGTGAACATCTAACTGCGACTACACAAAAGCACTTCTTTCTTATCAGTATTTTTATCTCTTGCCTTGCCTTACTCTGCTTTCAAATTCCTAAGTATGTGTGCCTCATTTTCGAGGCAAACACCCTCAGATGTTTAAATTCTTTCACAACATCTAATGTTTCTCTCTTCACTAGACTCTACGACGAATCCCCAATCAGTTGTCATTTCTGCTCCTTTTTCTCCTTGGGGAATCGATCGTTTGAGCCAGATCGAAATTGAGGCCGACCTAGACAACATAAACCTTGCTTAATAATAGTTACAACTAATAGATTTTCCGTTTTAAAGCCAGAGCAGAATGACACTCAAGAGAGTAAGCTAGTTGGCGATTCCACTATTCGAGGACAATTACAGGAATTCTGCGACAGGAACCCAATTCGGAGAAGGAGGTACTGCTATCCTGGAGCCTGCGTTGACGATATCACGGACTCCATAGACGAGTTCAGTAAGGATGCCGATCAAAATACAGTATTTATGTTGCATGTTGGGACTAATGATGTTAAGATTTCCAGGTCAGAGGAGTTAATAGAAAAATACAGGCGGCTGATGCGGACTAAGGATAGGGTTAATAAGTTCAAATTTTCAGGAATTCTTCCTAGAATAGCAGGATCCGACAACTTTTTCAGGAATAATGAATAATAGTCTAAGTCTCTTTACCATCATAAAAATGTTGAATTCATCGATTTGTAGTAAAAAAAGGATTTACTTTTGCGTGATGGGTGTACACGGTGTGGGAGCAGCTCGTCTTGATAGACTGTTCCAGTGTTCCATAGCTCATCGATGGCTTTTCAGGCAAAATACGGCGAAACTCCTGCGCAAACGAAAAGTTTAATATAAATTTTCTTTCCAGTGAGCGACTACCTGCACGAAGAACCTAAAGATTCTACTGCGGTACTCAAAATTTGATAAATATATTTTATATTAACTCGAAGTTTAAGATTTAAATTCAATGGACAATTAACTATTGTCGTTGACCAAAAAAATTGAGGATGTAGCAATTACTGAATCCTGATTAAATAAAGGGAGTAGAAATTTTCTTGGAGAATATCATATTCCTGGTTACGAGATATTTAACAATGATAGAAGAGAAAGAAGGGGTCGTTGTACTGCACTATATGTTGTTACGCTTAAAAAATTTGCAGAAATTGACAATATAAATGCGACGTTCGTTAAAATTAAAAATAACTCACGAAAAAAATTAATTATAGGTTTAGTCTATAGGCCTCCCTCTCAGATTGTCATAAGCGATAATAGACTTCAGGAACTAATTTTTTATTTAAGTAGCGAACATGATACGATAATTACGGGAGATCTTAATTTTCCTTGCATCGTATAGGGTGGCCCTTTACAATCTACTTCCGGTCGTCAATTGCACGAGAGTTTGATCGAAAGTTCAGTTTTTCAAATGGTCAAGGATCCCACTAGAGATCTCAATAGTCTGGATTTAGTTTTAAGTACAGACATAGATTTAATTGAAAATATCTCTGTCGGAGACTACTTCACCAGTGATGATAGACAAATAACATTTGCTAATGTTAATGTTCATAATTAAAGTTAATTTTCATAATTCGGAGCATTTAAAATACGTTTTGGCTTTCAAAAGAGCTAAATTTCGTGAAATGAAACGACAACTTTCGACCCATAACTTTATTGCGAGATGATGGTAATGGAACATGGAATTCTTTTTATAATTAATTAGAATCGAGTCATACTATATTACGTAAAAAGAGGTTGGCGAAGTCTGTTAAACCTTAATGGTGGACTGATGAAGTTAAAAGAAGTAGTTTAAAGTTAAAAAGGAAGATGTGCTTCAAATTTATAGAAACAAATAATCTGTCATCGGCTATAAAAATGCATGCAAGTTATTAAGAAGGGGAAGCAAAAAGCTTATAAGAAAAAGTAAGCTCATCTACGAGCTATATATAATGAACCAAATTAAATTGAATCCGAAGGAACTCTATAATTATGTTAGGAATAAAAAAATAGGGATCACTTTAACATATTGCTTCCCAAAAGCATTCGGGAAGCAATATGTTAAAGTAATCCCTCCTAGGAAGCAATATGTTAAAGTGATTAACACCGGGAAGCAATATGTTTAAAAGAGAAAGGTTGGTTGGTCACTTTGTGTGACCATATAGCACAACAATTCTAATAAATTTACTTTCAATCTAATATTTTAACATGTTATGATTTACTTTTTATGCCTTTACTTTATTAAAGCGAACATTTTGGATCACCTGAAGATCCGTCACCCCAGGCTTTTTTAGTTAGCTTTATAAGGCTAACTAACGAAAATATCACGACCTAACCTAACCAATCGTCAAGGGCGTACAGTTGACCTAACGATTGTTTAGGTTAAGTCGTGATATTTTCGTTAGTTAGCCTTATAAAGCTAACTCAAAAAGGCTAGGGTGACGGATCTTCAGGTGATCCAACATATTTTATCGTACTCCTTATCCTAAATATTGGGAAGCAATATGTTAAAGTGATATACACTGGGAAGCAATATGTTAAAGTGATCCAAAAATAGTTTTGCAGACCATTGGTCCATTTATAGGCGAAAACAACGAACAAATTTAAAGTGACTTACAAATTACGGAAGTTTTAAATAAATTCTTCTCTTCCGTTTTTACAGGAGCTTTAAATAATGATCATTTAAAACTTTGCGATTTTACCATTAGTGGAAGTGAAGTACTCTCGGCCATAGGTAAAATTAATCCTAATTAAACTGCAGATTCAGATAAGCTCTACCCAAGGGTACTCAAAGAAACGAGTTGCGCAATTGTCTCTCTTATTATGATACATTGATATTTAATAAGTCTTCACAGTCTGCAGAAGTTCTATTCGATTTTAAACTTGCAAACAACTTGCCAATATTTTAAAAAGGGGACAAATCGCTTCCCAGAAATTACTGTCCAGTTAATCTGACTTCTGTAGCTGGTAAGCTTATGGAGACAATCTTTCTGGACAAAATAGTTAATCATTTAGAAATTAATAATTTAATTACAGATTCTCAACAAGGATTTCGATGTAATCGTTCAGTCTAACTAATTTGTTTGACTTTTTCAATGATATTGTAAATATATATGAGGAGAATAAAACAGTAGATGTTATATATTTCAATTTTCAAAAAGCATTTGATAAAGTGCCCCATAGAAGATTATTAACTAAACTTCAGTCTTACGGAATTGATGGTAATATTCTCAAATGGATTGAAAATTGTCTCAGTGGATGCAAACAAAACGTGGTCAATAAATGTAAAGCTTCTAGCTGGAGAAGTGTAACTGGCGGCGTACCTCAGGGATCACTTTTGGGACCGGTTCTTTTTATTTGTATGAATAATTATTTGCATTTATTATTTGTATTAAAGACATTGATATGAGAATTAACAGTTTCATTTCAAAATTTGAGGATGATATCAAACTGGGCGGACGAGCAAAATAACCAGCGAACATTTGCAAAATCAACAACATACTTACGTACTTACTTGACGTTACTTTATGTGAGTTCGAACGAGGGTTCAGGAGCATTGAAAAGCTTTGGGCCTCGTATTCTGAGGGTATTTTCCATTCTCGTTTTCATGGCCTCCTGTCCCACAGCAGCTGGGACTGTACAAAATCTGCCTCTTCTCTCATTCCAGTTTGTTTCTACTTCATTTCTAAGGTTAGAGACAAAGCCGTCAAGTATTTTCCATATGTATATTATTGTGTACCGTTCGCGCCTTCTTTCGAGAGAGTAGAGTTTCAGGGATTGTAGTTGAAACCAATAGTCTTCACCTTCCGTTTCCTCTAACTTACACGTAAAAGTCCTTTGTATAGCTTCAATTTTCGCAATGTCTCGTTTCCTGTATGGGCTTGTGAGTACTAAGCAATACTGCACTATTGGTAGGACTAGCCTCTTCCATAATTTGAGCATGATGTTTGCTGTTTGTTTTTCTGCTGCCGAAGCTCCTCCAAATGATTCCCATTATTTTTCTAGCCGTTGTAATTTTGATGTTGTAGTGCTCTCTGAATTCTGTATCCGACGACATTATTACTCCAAGATCTCTGACTTGTGGATTTGGTGTTATCTGTTCGTCTTACAGAGTTCTGAACCTTTTATTCTGCAGCCCTTTGTTATTACCATATTTTAGAAGTTGGAATTTTTCTTCGTTGAACTTCATATTGTCTTCTGCCCACTTGAATAATGTTTCAATGTCGTTTTGTAATTTTTCTATGTCACCTTCGTTCAATATTTCCTTACATATCTTTGTGTAATCTGCGAAACATGATACAATACTGTCATTAATATCTGCATCAATATCTGCAATCATTATTGTGAACAGCAAGGGAGCTAATACTGTCTCTTGTGGGACAGAGCTCACGACTTCCGAGACTTCCGATTTAACTCCGTTTACCACCACTCTTTGTGCTCTTTGCGTCAAGAAATTAAATATCCATCTTCCTAGCTTTCCAGTAATTCCTGTATTCTTAAGTTTGTGTACTATGATTCCATGGTGACATTCATCGAAGGCTTTAGCAAAGTCAGTATCTATTCCAGTACATCTATGTTTTGTCCGCGACACAATGTTTCCAATATTTTCTCCTGGTGATCAAATAGCTGTGATAGGCATGATCTTCCAGCCCTGAAGCCATGTTGATTTGGGTTGTATGTCCTTTTTTTGTAGGTAGTAGGTAATTTTGCGTCTAATTATAAGTTCAAAGCACTTTATAAGGTGTGAGGTGAGAGCCACTGGCTGATAATTCTTGGGCATTGCTCTTTTACCACCTTTAAATAGGGGGGAGGCAATGTTCGCATACATATTAGTAACAATTAATGAGTTACTCGAATGGGCAGAAATTTGGCAAATGATAAGTGTAACGCGTTGTATATGGTAGAAACAATGTTAAAGTACAGTAAAGTTTTCTATGAACGACAGGACACGAACGAGTGTTACGGAAGAGAAATATTTGGGTATTTTTGTTGCCAACACTCTTAAACCCAGTGAGCAATGTATCGAAGCGGTTAGAAAAGCAAATAAAATCTTAAGATTTACTGGTAGATCATTTGAATTTAAGTCGGAGAAAACAATGCTAGCACTATACGAGGGTGCGCTGAAAAGTAATGCCTCCACTTGAATAATTCTGGATTGTGTAGAAGTAGCCAGATTAAACCGGTTTTGTGTTGTAACTTGATATCCCCACCTCATTCCAGATTGTGTAGATGTAACCAGATAAAACCGGTTTTGTGTTATAAGCTAATATAGCCTACACTCATTCCACACGTTGGTTCAGTATCGATTACAATGGAAAGGCGTAAAGACGTTCGCTTCAAGCAAAGTGCCGTAATTGAATTTTTGATTGCGGAAAGTGTTGCTCCCATAGACATTCACCGGCGAATGCAAGCTGTGTATGGCAAACAGTGTGTTCAGGTGAGTACCGTTCGACGTTGGGCGAGGCAGTGTAAAGAAGGAGAGGCAGGGCAAGAAGATTTGCGAGAGAAACCGCGAAGTGGAAGGCCTGTAACGGCAACCGACGAGTCTCATCGGATCTACGTTGAGGAACTGATTCGTGGAAATCGTCGCATTAAACAAAATGAAATTGCTGCAATGCTCGATTTCTCCAAAAAGCGAGTGGGACACATTATCATTATTCTCGGTTACCGAAAGGTCTACGCCAATGGATGCCTCGCATGCTCACTGCCGAGATGAAAACTGAGAGACTACGCATTTACCAAGAAAATCTGCAGCGCTTCGAAAATGAAGGAGATGAATTTCTGCACAACATTGTGGCAGGAGACGAGACGTGGGTCCACCATTATAACCATGAAAATAAATGGCAATCCGTGGAATATCGGCACAAAAATTCACCACAACCAAAAAAACTCGAAATTAAAAAATCGGCTGGAAAAGTGATGATTACTTTTTTTGGGGATATCAATTGTGTTGTTCTCGAAGACTTTACGGAAAGAGGGACAGCAATCAACTCCGCATGTTTTATTGAAACTCTGAAGAAGTTGAAAAAACGGATCAGGAGGGTTCGCACCAACAAAAACGCAGTCATTGTTCACCATGACAACGCACGGCCTCACACCAGTGTTCAAACGCGAGAAGCAATTGAGGATCTGCAATTCACCGTCTTGCCGCATTCACCATATAGCTCCGATTTAGCACCATATGATTTTCACAGAATGGAGAGAGTGCAGCGATGGGCAGACTTAGAAACAAATCATATGCTTCCCTTTTAGAAACGTTAAATTTGTTCCAGCTTGTATAAAGTAGGATTCGAGGGGATTTAATCCAGGTATTAAAATGATTAAAGGTTTTGATAAGGTGGACGCCGAAAATTATTTCACCTTCAGAAATGCAGATAGAACTCACGGTAATGGTCTCAGATTAGTCGATAAACAATTTAATTCTAATGACACTAAGGAGTTCTTCTTCAGTAGCATAGTTAATTTGTGGAATAATTGCCAGCCAATGTACTTGAAAGTAATCGGATCGAATCCTTTAAAAAGAGACTAGATACTTATCTTGCCTTGAACACCCAATTAGAAGCATTGTTTAGCCATAAAAATATTGTAGAATTTTCACTGGAATTCTTTCGACTTTTAAAAATTTCACTTATATCTAAATTTCCCTCCTTTCTTTTAGCCTTTCTTCTTTGCTTTGCTTTGCTTTAAAATTTTCATAATATTCTCCTACCTTTTAACCTTCCTTCTTAAACGGACAACGTCCAGGGACCAGCCGGTCTGTTGCTGTTTGGTGTCCTTTGTTTTCCTTTGTATCACTGACAACATACATTATAAGCACTTCCCACAAGGCACAGCTGTTCACTTTATCATACGCTTTCTCCACATCCACTACAGTTTTCCTTCTGATCATTTAGTTTCTCACTCAGCTGTTTCACTGCAAACACTTGTTTAACACATCCTCTTTCTTCTCTAAAGTCTTCTTGTTTATTTCCAGCCAAAGAACCCGGGATGTTTTTTACTTTATCTATGAACATTCTTCCGTATACTTTTCCAACTATACTTATACCCCTGTCAGTTTTATATTAATTTCTTTAATTTTTATTTTTATAGTGGTGGAGTTACAGCTTACAGCATCATTCTAATATTCACGTTCAATTATTTCACTTCACACCTCATCTGTTTCTCAGGCTTTCTTTTCTTCAACCTGTGTACTTGGGTGCTCCGAAAATTAAAAGATGTTGCTCATAAAACTTTGCTCCCCGGGCTTCTTCTCATTCTTTTATATCATATTAATGCCAGAAAAAAATATTAGCTACATTGAAACATACTAAGCCTTGGCACCAGGCAGCTGAAAAATATGCTTTATTAAATTAATTTATTATACTTAATACTTACATTTTTTAAGTTTTTTTTTCAGATTTACCTATCATAAATAGTGTATCTATTAAATAAATCGTAGTTTGACTTGAGTTTATATAAACTTAAATAATTATTACAAAATTTTATACTTATTTTTTTGTCAAGAAGAGCAATAATTAATTACTTTTCAATGGCAGACGGAAACGGTAATAATAATGAAGATGATCCAAATAAAAAAATCAAAGGATAATTCAAATATTTCTTTAAGGAAAGATGATATAATATGGCTAATAGAAAAGCCTATCGAAAAACTCTGATGTTCGAATCCCAACGAAGGGGGACATTTTACGCTATTTTTTCTACCTAAAAGATGGACCAATGAAGAAAGAGAAATTTAGAAATTTTAACGATACAATTGCTGAAAAAGTATTAGAAGATACAGAAAAGCAGTGGATGAAATCAGGAATCGAAACAACGTAAAGATAAAGTCAAGAAAAAGATTTTAGACCTTTACGAGAATTATAGGACACTCCAAAAAAAGAAAGGTTCCAATTCCAACAAGGTAAAGGAAGAAAATTTTGTTAGAGACCTTGAATCCTATTTTTTATTGCCCATAAAGATGCTGAACGCAGAGTTCAAACTGATCGGTTGAGGACGACAGAACAGAAAAAAGAGGATACTGATTTCATAAATGCAATGAAAGAGAGTAGAAAAGTTCTTTTGGGATCCAAAGATAAAAAGTATTCAAGGTTCAAGCTAAAGGAATAGGGAAGAGAATTTCAATTTCACTTACAGAATGGAGACAGACATGCGAAGAAGAGAGCTACAAGAGGCTTCAACTAGCGAACTTAACGATGAGATAGACATTGTTGATGAAGATTATTTAGAACTAGATGATAGTGATAATGATGAAAATGTGATTTCAAATTCTGATAAAAAATCAAAAAGAAAGCGTTCGAAAACTATCACACTAGAACTTCCACGAAACCCATTCAACAGTAAAAAAATATCTGAAATGGCTGATCGTTTAAATTTATCTTCTGGCCAAAGAACTGCATTTATGGCTGCCATCGCAACAGAGAGGGGAGTTGATTTGGAGAATATCACGTTGTCTAAAACAAGTACGAGGACAGCAAGTAAAATAGTGCGGCAAGAAAAAGGGGAAGAAATCAAGTAATTTTGTATGCCCATAATTTTGTAATCTTCATTGGGATTGAAGAATTTTGCATGAAGATGATGAAAGATTAGGAGTGCTGATATCTGGTGCCCCAGGATATGAAGAGGGAAAGCTCCTTGGCATTCCAAAAATCGTCGATGGCACTGGTAATACACAAGCGAATGCTACTCATTCTCTAGTAGCTGAATGGAAAGTCGAATCCAATATATATGGTCTTGTTTTTGACACTACGGCGTCCAACTCCGGCTGGAAAAATGGAGCCTGTGTAAAATTAGAAGAATTATTCCAAAAAAAACTTTTCTTTTTTGCTTGTAGACACCACATACTGGAAAGAATCTTGCAAGCAGTTTGGTCAAAACTTTTCGGCAATACAAGTAGTCCAAATAATTTAGATTTTAAAATTTTTTAGAAGTTTTGGAATACCATCAACAAAGAAAATTTCAAAATTCTTGAATTTAAAGATCGATCCTTAAAATCTCGTTATGAAGATGTTAAAAAATTTCTTCAAGAAACGTTGACCCAAAGTTCTGACAAAAAATCATTACCAAAAGAAGATTACAAAGAGTGTGCGGAACTTATGCTTATTCTCTTGGGAGGGACTCCGCCTCGTGGTGTGCATTGGTTAAAGCCAGGAGCATATCACCATGCAAGGTGGATGGCGTACATTTTGTATGCGGCTAAAATGTTTGCTTTCAGTGGTCAACTTGGGTACGATTCCAAAAAAATAAAAATCTTGAACGCTTTTCCACATTCACATCGCTTTTTTATATACAACCCTGGTTGTCAGCTACCAATGCAGCTGATGCTGCAATAAATGACCTAAAATTGTGGCACGATTTAAATTCTTATTGTAAAATTGATTCAGATGTGGCCTCAGCAGCTATAAAAACCTTTGAAAGACATTTTTGGTATATGACAAGAGTTAGCTTCATTTTCACTGTTTTCAAATAAAATTGAGATCTCTGAAAAGCGCCAAATAGCTAAAAAAGTTATGAAGATGAAAAAAGTAAACAGTTTTAAAATGGGAGTTCCCACTTTCCCTAAATTAAACTCTTCGACGAAATTAATTTCGCTGACTGGAGTAAACTCTGTTTCTTTTACAAACTCTGGGAATAGATATGGAATGGGTGACAAAGGACCCAAGTGAGTGGAACGTAGATTCTGAATATAAAAAAGCATTTGAATATGTTAGAAGTGTCAAAGTAGTAAATGATCTTGCAGAAAGAGCTGTGAAGCTCATTCAAGCTTACTCAAATAACATTATCAAGGACGAGCCCCAAAGACAGTACATGCTTCAGGTTGTAGAGCGCTACAGGAAACTAATTCCTGATTTCAAGAAAGGGACACTAAACCATCTTCTGTAAAATCAAAATAGGAGGCCCACTCCTGCTAAAACAAAAATAAACCTGATGGCTAGAGTTATAAACAATTACGCAGGAGTGAGGTGGCATAAACCTCGGTAAAGGCCAATCTTCATCTAATTTCCCTAGAAATAAGAAGAAATACCAAATTTTAAGCTCGTCTTTGTTTTTTGTTTTTTTTTGCACATATACTTATACTATATCACTGCTTTGTATTTTTAAATCAATTCTAATTAACCCTAATTTATTTTTATGACGTTTATGTAACTTAATCTTAAGTAATAATACCTACAAATCAGACCTAATTGCATAATTCGAAAATCACAAAACCTCAATTTTACATGAGGCTGGTGGCAAGGCTTAATATGTTGGGATCGAGCTAAAAATTCCCAAAAAGTATTCAGAAGCATGATAGCAATGAGAAAATAACTGGGGAGAAAATATTCAAAATCATGTTTTTTTTTGGAGCACCCTACTGTGTACTCCTCGTACAATTTCTTCTAACTTTATACGCCATCAAAACCAACTGCATTCACCATTGTTTCCTGATAATCTACTTCACCTACCAGCTCACTAAAATATTTTCATAAAAATTTTGTGTATTTGCTCATGTTGTTCATGTTGCACTTATTCTCATCTTTCATATAACCAGGCATATCAGTAGACTGACCTTTGCACTTTCTCACTTCTTTCTAGAATAACTTTGTTCTTCAGGTACAGCTCATCCATTTTTCTTCCCAAGTCCTCATTTACGCCTTATTATGAAATGAAGTGAATGAAAAGAATCTGGGAAAGAATGTATACAAACCCAAGCGGGAAGAAGATGAAATAAGTTGTACAAAGAATGCAAGAAAAATGCTAATCGAGTGGTGAAAAGATGTTTTACTTCTTTTCACCACTCGATTAGCATTTTTCTTGCATTCTTTGTACAACTTATTTCATCTTCTTCCCGCTTGGGTTTGTATACATTCTTTCCCAGATTCTTTTCATTCACTTCATTTCACTTCGTTCCACTATGCAGTCGCTTTTCTTCATTCTGTTTTGTACACACCCACATACTTTGCCACCAGACAGTCTGTATATGCACTGCACATATTTTGTACATCCATTTGTTCACTATCTATCTTTCCAAGGATTTGCTTTACTTTTCTTCTGCACTTTCTTGTCACCTCATTCGAATTCAGCCTTCAGCTCTTATTCTTTGCGTCTGTCCACTGTTTCTCACTTCCTTTTGTACTGAACACCAACCAACCTAGCTTTACAACTTACACTTTACCCTCCACTCAACCCCTGAACAGTTTTCCTATCACATACATCCCCGAGTATCTTCACTCACAGACACACAATCTACCAGACTTTTCTTCACTCTCATCACTCTCTCTGGATGTCCTTCTGCTGGAAGTATGTATATATAGCACACACACACACACACACCTCCTCCCACGCACAATTCTTTTACTCTATAGCCACTATCATTCCTTCCGAGCACACCATGTTTCCCAGTCATTCTATAGCTCAGGGCCAACTCCCACTCTCCCACTCTATCGATCACACAATACAATCACTCTGTACACATTCCCCATGCTTCTAACTAATCACATCACTTAGTACATTGCAGATATCATCCGTCTCTTCTACACACCACATGGCACATATGCTACAATCATTGTTACTTTCACTCCCTTAAACTTAAACTTAGCAAAGGAACTTCGGTTAATATTCGTTTTAACACATGACCTGGACTTTGAGATGACAATAGGTTTTTCTTATGTAGAATTTAAATCTGAATCTATTTTCTTCTATGGTATTTCTTGAGCAAATTGATATTAACGGAGATATAAGCAATATTTGGATCGATTAAAATCGATTGAAATCGTATGGTGGTAATTATTCGTTTTACCCCTGCGGATCGATTTTGATATGAGAATAGGTTTCTCTGATGTATTTTGGTGTGTTTTATTCAAATCTGACCTTCATTTCTTGTGCAAATGAATTATTGAATGCCCGGTTAGGTCAACTGTACGCCCTTGACTATTGGTTAGGTTGTCGTGATATTTTCGTTAGTTGGGTTAAGTCGTGATATTTTCATTAAAACTAACGAAAATATCACGACAACCTAACCAATAGTCGAGGGCGTACAGTTGACCTAACCGGGCATTCAATAATTCATTTGCGCAAGAAATGAAGGTCAGATTTGAATAAAACCCAAAATAGACCAGAAAAACCTATTCTCATATCAAAATCGAACGGCAGGGATAAAATAAATAATTATCACCATACGAGTTCAATCGATTTTAATTGATCAAAAATTGCTTATATCTCCGTTAATATCAATTTGCGCAAGAAATACCATAGAAGAAAATAGATTCAGATTTAAATTCTACATAAGAAAAACCTATTGCCATCCCAAAGTCCAGGTTATGTGCTAAAACGAATATTAACTGGAACTTCTATCATTAACATATTTGTACTACATTTATACAGTATATTTATACCACATTTATATGTAAACATATGTTAATATAAAGTTACTCGGTTACTCGGTATATTCATCGTTCCGTTCTCATTCGAAGATAAAGTAACCCGCCATATAGAAATAGCTGCTTCAACCTTGTGAAAGTGTTACCAAAGTTAGAGCCGAAACTCAATAATTGTGGAAAGAAGTCCGCTGGAAAAAATCAAAACGTCCAAAAATTACTAATTAGTAGTTTTGGCGTTTTCATATGGAAATTTTATTGTTTCCGATGGAAAAAGTAACATTTTGAAAAATAAAAAATACTAAGCAATAATTTTGGGAGATTTATTTTAATTTTTTGACGAACTGGTTTCTGCATATCTCTCTCTCGCTCTCTATCTATACACACACACATATATATATATATATATATATATATATATGTGTGTGTGTGTGTGTGTGTGTACAAGAAATCATGAATATCTGCATAAACTGTTTTCTACAGTTTTTAAGCATGTATGAGGCGAAGTAGCTTTGCCCCTTTGTTCACCACAGGAACTGAAATGGCCTGAAATCCCTTTTCACTTGAATGTAGAGAAATTAAGGCACATTTCAGAGGTGAAAATTCGATACATGAAAGGAGACTTTAGACACATTCGGAATTAAATTAAGTCTCTCGTAAATGATCTTACTCATTCAGGGACAGCGACCTTCGATTCTCATAAGGGAATTACGTCGACCTAAAAATGGTGTGTCTCCATTAAAAAAAGAACGAGGAAACCTTACGTTATTCAACGAAAATTAAAATTTTATTGGCAAAAGAGTAATTTCCATAATACAGATACTGTAGTAATATCAAAACTAAAAATTTATTTATTATTATCGATGTTAAGTAGTGTTGCAGACAAACATTTTCATATATGAAACCCAAAATTTAGGAAACATTTATGTCAGGACTGATGAAGAGACTAGGAAAGTGGATTAGCGCAGTTTTGAATTTTTTGTATTTCAGTGTGTTGAAAACGTCTAATTATTTTATGGGGGTTTGATACATTATGGTTTTATAAATACTCGAATATATATACACATAAATGGCGTATTCTTCATGAAATATTTTCGAAAGTTCAAAAGTTATGTCACCTTACTTTCAAATTGATACAACTTTGCGTTTTCTGGCTTTTTTTTAAACTTTTGTCTCTTAGTCACCTCTTCCTAGGAGGGCCTATGTCACAAACACGCACCAACATATATATTACAAATACTGTCATTATATTTTTTAAATTTATTAATTTTCTTTAATTTATAATTAATTATCTCAGTAATATTAATAAATTTTCATTGTGTTCAGTAATACTACCCTGCGTCTTATTTATAACATTACTAACCACAAAAATACATTCAACCCATATGTATCTCTCTAAGACGGGTGAAAATTGCTAAAAATCTTGCTCTAAGAACTAACAAATGCGGATCTCTGGCTGCACGCAAAACGTTTCAGAAAGACATACATACATGAACATAAGCGCTCCAAACTCAGCCTTATTATGTGCTGTCTTAAGAAATTTAAGGGTTAAACCATTAACACTAGCTGAATTTTGGTTAAAATTAGTGATGATATAATTATATTCAAAATAAGATTATATTTAACCTCATTTTTATAATTATTTCATATCCACTACAGTTCCTTCAAACACATGCATTTTCCAAACCGCATGCAAGCCTTAACTTTACAGAAGGGTATACAAAATGAGCCTTATTGCGTGCTAACTTAAGACAGCACAATGTTTCCCTGTATTCCTTTCAAGTACCAGTCGCCACATATCAACTTTCGCCAGGTTCATTCAGTTATAATAAATATTGTGAAATACATAGTTATAATTTATTTTATAGTTACGATGCACTCGTAGCTTCATACATTTTGTAAAAGTCAGTGGTTTCATATATATATAATATATATATATATATATATATATATATATATATATCAGTGGCTTAGCGTGGTCATATCCAATACGCATGCAGTAAAAGATATTGTGGAAAATATGATTTTCCACAGTTAACCTAAATTGAGTTAAAATTATAATTTACTCTAGATCTGATACTGCATTAGCTACATTGTTCACTTTAGTAATCATCTGGGAAAGTTTCGCCTAGATTGTAGATAGATAGATAGATAGAATAACCTTTATTAATAATAATAAAATAAATACATTTTTTCAATTTACAATGACATGAATAATTGTGAAGCTCGACTATTTACTTTATTTAATTTGGCCCTTAAGCTTTAGGCTTTACTGGGCTCGTATTAAAAATAAGCAGCTAGTTGTTATTAATTAATAATAATAAATAAATAAATAAATAAGTAAATAAGTATTATTAATAGTTAAAACATGTATTACAATATTAAACAATATTAATGGACAATATTAAACAATATTAGTGGACATTAATCCTAGATTTTTGTTAGTATGCCATTATTAATCGGGATTTCAACTTGGTTTTAAACAAATTTACATTCATAATATTTTTTATATTGGCATGCAAGTCACTCCATAGTTTCAATCCAATGAAAATGGGTAGTTTTTGAGATGAAGACAATCTAAATTGAGGTATAACAAGCTTTGATCTATTTCTGGTCTGATACGAGTGAAATTATTGATGAGTTACAAAATATCTATTTACCCATTGCAAATTAATGATTTTGTTCTTACACTTGTAAATAAAAATAAAATGTGCCAGTTTGGTTATATCGTTGAGCTTTAGTAGGTTTAGCTCTTTAAATAATGCACTAGAGTGATCAAGGAAATCAGCATCAGATAATAACTTTATTGCTCGTTTTCAGATGACAAAGATACCATATAATATAATGCGTTGTTAGCGGAGTTTCCCCAAACAAGGGTGCAGTATGTTATATAAGGAAGAACAAGAGTATGATAAAGAGTCAATAAAACTTGTTTAGGGACTACATTTCTAAGTTTAAACATTACAGCAACGCTCCTTGAAATCTTTTTCGCGATATAATTTACATGATCACTCCATTGGAAATTCTTATCTAGCATTACACCAAGAAATTTTGTTACAGTACACTCCTTTACGGCGATTTCATTAAGTTCAAGATATACATTTCTTTTATTAGTAAAAATCATGAAATTTGTTTTACTGGTATTTAAGAAGACTTTATTGGTGGTCAACCATTTCATTACACTGATGAATTCTGAATGAAATATATTCTTAGCTGTATTAACATCTTTGCAAGAAAAAAGAGACAGTTGTATCATCTGCAAATACTATGAAGTTCAGTATATCAGATGAACGTGGAAGGTCATTTATATATAATAAAAATAACAGTGGACCCAAAATTGAGCCCTGTGGCACACCATGTTTGACAAGCGCTTTAGTTGAGCAAACCTTATTTACTGATACAAAATGATATCTATTGGACAAATAACTTTTAAAACAATCACTGATTGCTCCTCTAAAGCCGTAACAATATAATTTATTAAGTAGAATATTATGGTCTATTACATCAAACGCCCTACTGAAATCCATAAATATTGATATCATTATTTCTTTGTTCTCCTTAGCTATATTTACATTTTCCATAAGATTTAAAATAGCCATTTCCGTTGTTTTATTATTACGGAAGCCATATTGATTTGGAGATAATAAATTGTAGGATTCTAAATATCGCTGCATTCTACTTTTTACAGTTTTTTCAGAAACTTTGCTGAACA